>CAJPDP010514172.1:0-11999 GCA_905336975.1 Bombina variegata variegata
AAAAAAAAAAAACAGAAGCTCAATCAAGGCTTCATAAAAACCTTCAAGAACGAACATGCTCCCTAGGAAGCAACTGATACAAAACTAAGGCTAACACAAGCCCAAAAGCAAACAGAACAACTAGCGAACTAATTAAACAAACAGTAAAGGTCAAGGTATGACCCCAAACAAGCAGACTTACTGGTCCATCTCCAGAGCCTCCTAGAGACAGATGAAATAGACACACAAAATTTCACACTACAGAGAGATAACACCGAGTGAATCAATGCAAGGAGCCAAAAAAAAAAACAGGCCAGACAACCTGAAAAGGGAGTAACACTCTATTAGAGAATCATCTCTCAGCGATTTAATATCCAGGCATTAAGCTGCAGACTGTCAAGATCCTGGTAAAAGAATAGACCTTGAGACAATAAATCCTAAGGAAAGGGGCAGTCGCCAAGGGGGAGCAGGTCAGCATACCAAAACCTGCGTGGCCACGCAGGGGCTATCAGAATAGTTGGGAAACTTTCCTGTTTGATCTGAGCCACCACTTGGAGAAGAACAATAAGAGGGAACAGATAAACTAAATTGTAGTTCCATGTAACCACAAGCGCGTCCACTAGCTCCACCTTCGGATCCCTGGTCTTTGTACCATACATCTGGAGCTTGGCATTGAAACGGGAAGCTATCAAATCTATGTCTGGAACACCCCATCGACGGGTTATTTCCTGAAAGACTTCCTGATTGAGGGACCACTTCTACAAATGGAGAGTATGCCTATTCTACAAATCAACTTCCCAATGCTCCACCCCTGTGATTTGCAAAGCCTAAAGTTGACATTGGTTCCTCTCCGCCCACTGAAGGATGCAAGACACTTATTGCATCACCAATGGGCTCCAGGCACCTCCCTGGAGGTTTATATAGGCTACTGACATGATTTCATCCGAATGGAATTGTATAAACTGAGAATAAGCCAAATGAGGCCACACTAGAAGCGCATTATATATAGCCCTTAACTCTAGAATATTAATAGGGAGAGACACTTCCTCCTGGACCCAAGAACCTTGTGCTTTAAGAGAACCACAAGAAGCGACCCAGCCAGTCAGACTTGCATCTGCTGTGATTACGACCCAGGAAGAACAATGGAAACAAAGTCCTAAATGAACAGACGTGGAGGATAGCCACCAGTTAAGACTCTCTCTCATCTGGGTATACAGGTAGACAATATGCGACAGGTCTGAATGATCCGCATTCCACTGTCTAAGCATGCATGACTGCAGTGGTCGCAGATGAAGCCAAGTATGCACAAGTAGTTGCACATGAAACCAAACAAACGGTATAGCGTCAGATGTCACCATTATGGGATCTACCACCTCCATTAATTGTGCTACTGAAGAATGGACATTAGACAAAAGCAGAGAACATGCCTTCTGAATGCATTTCCCTGCGTTGATCAGAGAGATAGAGATTCTTACTGACAGAGTTTATGACCGTTCCCGAAAGCAAACCCTTGTGGATGGAACAAGGGAACTCTTCTCCAGGTTGATATTCAAACCATGCACCAGTAAACACCAGATAATTCTCTGAGTGTGGTCCTGAGCCACATGCAAGGATGGAGCCTGAACCAGAATATCCTCCAGGTAAGAAGCTACTGAAATCCCCTGGAGCCGAACAGCAGCCAAAAGAGCTCCTAGCACCTCAGTGAGAACTTGAGGAACCGTAGCCAATCCTACTGGAAGTGCCTATCTAGTAAGGCAAACCGTAAGAAACAAAAGCAATCCCTATGCATCTGGATATGGAGGAACGCATTTTTTAAAACAATGGTTGACATAGATTTACCCTCCTGGGCTAGGAAAAGGAAGAAAGGACTTTATCGATTCCACCTTAAAGATCGGCACTTGTACAAATCTGCGGGAACTACATAGAGGGCAGAGTAGAAACCTCTTCCCCTCTCAGGTGGAGGAATGGAGACGATAGCTCCCATATCGATAAGATCTTTCCCCGCAACGGAGAGCCGCCCTTCTTATGGGATTCTTCTAACCTTTGATGGTAAGAAGCAATCCCCTGGGGGATCAATCCTTCTGATACAATGAAAGTCTGCCCCCCCACGCAACCTGACGTGAAGTGGTAGCCGATCCCCTCACGCTGACTAGCAGCACCCGGACGGCCCTTCGAGCTGCCCAGCGCTTCCGGGAGACTTTCTGGATGTCCTATGTGATACAGACTGATGCACTTCCATGCACCTCTCGTTAGATTTACCTCTTGGATCCTGACCAAGGGAACCACACTGCGACACTTGACTGTGCCGACAGAGGCGCTCAAGGTCTGCCCAAACAAGGTCCTGCCCCTAACAGGCAAGGGTAAAAGACCAGACTCAGGTGTGTTATCCTCTGGTTGCGACAAAAGCCACAGAGCTCACCTAGCCAGGACCGTAACGCCAGACTTCTTAGTATTGCGGAGAACAACCTGTAAGATAGCTTTCCAGATGTAAGCACTAGCTATCCCTAGAAAGCAGACCTGATCCTTGATCTCCTCCAGGGGAGACACCTGAATCCTACTCGCTATTGATTCACACCAGGACTTGGCTGCTTTTGTGACAGCAGCAAACCCAGCGCCAGCTTCCCTCTCCTTAGAAATGATTTTCTCAATAATGGGAAAAACAGGAAAAAATTGGGAGCTGAGGAATGAGGACCTACTGTAGTCAACATACATGGGGCCTCTACCGCAGTCAGACCGCCTTGGCCTCCCGAGTATGATCTAAGAACATAAGTGAGGCACGAAGAGCAGAGTTGTGTCATCGGGTTCATTGTGACTAATCTAACATCTATTATTTGTAATGAAACCCGACAAAGAAGGTTCCACCAGACTCTCCCTGGAGTCGTCCATTGCAATGGAATCAGATATTGCGAACAGCACAGCGCAATAACTGGTCCCAACACACACAACTGCCCCCTTGAAAGCCCAGTTTAGGGCATCTTACCACCTCCAGACCTACCAAGCCCTGTTGATACTGATCTCCCACCAGACTATCGTGCAGCAGAAATGGCACTAAAACAATGTCTACGGCAGGCTGCGACTTCTCCGCACACCACTACGGCCTGCATCAGAGCAAAGCCTGTGGTCCAAATCTTCCCCATAGGCCGTAAGGAGAGGCCTGTACAATATGACTAGGATGACCGGGGAACCAGCAACGAGAGCTGCCCTTACACAATCCTCTAATCGTGACTATAACTGGGTCTTATAAGTCCATAGAAGGAAAAATGCTTGTCAGAATCCTGCATACCAACCTGACAAAGCACATCTCTGCAATTCCCAAGAAATACAGTTCATCAGCGGCAAGCTGCCGCTTGTAAAAGTGGATTACGAAAGAGCACAGTAAACGCAACCTAGGCACAGGGACAAAGCTTACTCCACCTCTTAATTAGACAAAATGAGTCTCTAATTTAGTGTGAAACACACCGCATTATCAGACAGGGGATAAGATAGATTGAAAAGAGGCATGAGAAACCCAACTTTAACCAGTATTATATATACCAATACTCTATTGAGATTTATATGGATATATGATCCCCAGCTCTTCTGAGCCCATCCATAATAAACGTATTTTCTTTGTTACAGAGCACCTCTCTCTGCCTACCTCCATGATACGAGGCAAATAACTACTACAGGGTAGGGGAAGTGGGAGGGATACTTATAGTCTTGTTTGGGGTGTCCTGATGGCCAGGAATGGTATTTCCCATAGGTTCTGAATGTTCTCATGGACTCTCACTGGCAATAGAAGGAAATCCCTGTAAAAGTAATAAGCCCTAAGCGCAGCACCCACCACCAGTTATTCATCCACACTATTAAATCCATACTCAACAAAAACACCCCACCATGGAAGGGGGCGGAGCCGGCCGAGGACCAACATGGCCGCAAAAGAGTA
The DNA here is from genome assembly GCA_905336975.1 of Bombina variegata variegata. Lineage (NCBI taxonomy): Eukaryota > Metazoa > Chordata > Amphibia > Anura > Bombinatoridae > Bombina > Bombina variegata. The sequence goes on from CAJPDP010514172.1 coordinate 3,905, forward strand.
AAGCTCCGTATAGCCGGCTCCTGCTACTTTGGTTATTTACAGTCCAGGGTGCCATATCTGGTGTAAAGTGACATGGGCACACACCGAGGACCATCCAGAAGCACAAACTAAGTCCCACATCGCCGACGGACAGCCGCACATGCCACATGTAATTCGGGCAGTGTATCTATGCTGCCGCAACAGATCCGACATTACTGAGGCCCAACATACCAAGCCCACAGAACAACGCACAGTCCGACGGCTTGACAGAAGTAAAGCAGAGGTAAAGAGTTTGCGGGCTGTGTGCGCACACACTCCTTGAGCAGAGACAAATGGCATTTTGCCGATCAGAGACTCCGGAGCCTAGGGGTAACAACTACTCATGGTTTGTATGCAGGAGGTAGATGTGAGGAGTGTATAGGCCACTATTCAACTTTTAGAGACCCCATCAGTCAAAGAGAGTGTCGGGGGCAGGAGCGGTAAACATACAGATCGCCATCCAGCCACACAAGCCCCATCAGCTAAGGAGACACATAAGAGGGCCATAAATAGAGGTACGTCACGTACACTATTTAAGAATCACATGGGAGAAACATAAAGGCCTTAAGGGGAGCAAGTTCAAACACACATCACAGAGGACAAGATAGATCAGCCTCAGAAGGATTATAATAGTGTAAGATAAACAATAACTGCAACCACACACAGTTTATCCTCTCATAAATGGTCACTAAACTGCAGCTACACTGGATCAGCAGACCAGGCCCCACCATCTACAAGTTTAACACACGCCGCACAAAGGTGACCTTATACACATGACAATGGAGTTATAGTGGCTTGAGACTGCCAAAAGTATAACTATAAGAGGAAGGTAGTGAGATTAAGATAAAGTAGGGAGACTGGCCTCCCATAGGGATAAACGCTGAGATATAACAGTATCACAGGATTGTCCTCAGTTGCATTTGACAGTTGGGAATACAGAGCCAGACAGTAACCACACGTAGGCTTACTTTGATTATCACTACAGTCATGGCTTCAAAAAGACAACAGAAGTCAGACAAAAATAAAAAACCAGCGACTACACCAAGTGCCAAAATGAATACTTTCTTTAAAGCGGTAGCCGCCTCCAACACATCACCGCCCAGCTCACCTTGCTCAGATATGGGGGGAGGAAAGGGACTACACGAGAGAGAACCAACAAGATTAAGAGTGCCCGTTAATTAGGGCTGATCTGAAAACTTTACCCTCCAAGGAAGATTTTTCAGCCTTCATGTTGCAGGTGAGCCAGCTAATTAAAGACGGGTTGGTGGATGTCAAAAAAGATATTACAGAGTTAGGCAACAGAGTGGTGCAGTTAGAGGATCACACTGAAGAACTACAGAATCTACAAACCTAGCAGCGCTACAATTACAACAATAAACCACTGAAATATCCCAACTACAAAACCAGATAGAAGACCTGGATAACAGAGGCCGCCGACAAAATTTGAGAATTAGGGTTATCTCGGAAACCATCACACCTACGGACCTACAGCAATATATCCAAAACTTATTCCGCTTTCTGATGAACTCTGGTCCAGATACAAACATAACGTTAGATAGAGCTCACAGAGCCTTGCGGCCGAAGCCACAACCCTCTGCACCACCCAGATACGTTATACTGAGATGCCACTATTTTCAGGACAAAGAAATTATTCTAACAGCAGCAAGGAAGAAGTGACCAGTTCAGTTTCAGGGAACTCCCCTCCAAATATACGCTGATCTAAGCCCTTTAACACTGACAAAACGCAGAGAGGTTGGATTTCTGACAGCACATCTGAGAGGGCTAGGAGTACCTTATCGTTTGGGATTCCCCTTCTCCCTAAGGGCACTGAAAGACAACAAAGAAGCAACCTATAGAGACCTTGAAGATTTAGAGAAATTCTGCACACAACTAAATATTCCTATACTAAGGCTCTCCCCAGAGGCTGGAAAAGAGCAAGAAGTAGACTCGGCACGACACACCCCCCTAAAACGCAAAAACAGAAATGGACAACGTTCCCGAAGAGAGCCCAGCAACAAGGCACCACCATGAACAGTCTGTGACGGACTAGTGGGTCTCTCTTTTTGTTTTTTCAGGCCCTGCTTTGTCTGTTGGTATGACTTGTATCATCAGAGCACCTCTCTATTACTAGATAGTAATATGTAATAATACCTATGGACTTGACTCCCTCAGAAGAGAACTTATATGTAAATATTGGCAAATGAGTGATTGACAAGATGGACAGTTATATACCATACCCTGGACAATGAAGTAACAGAATGCAGGAGCAGCAGCAGTATGATTGCTGCATCCCCCTACCCTTAGTTAAATACGTTTGGCCTTCATGGGGCCAAATCAAACATTTATGTTTAGCATAACCATTGTTAGACTTGATTGGTTAGTTGTTATAAGGTTAATGAATGTTTGTTTGCTTATTTTAGCTCATCCACAGGATCAGTCCTCCAGATATGGCTGTACACTAACATCGCAACCACGAGTTTCTTCTTGTCTCATGGGCTCGGGGGTAAAAAGACAGCTCCCCAAACCCCATTCTCTGTGTCAAGGTAAGAAGCGAGCTATACACCAAGACTCACTTAAACATAATGCATATAAACATACAGATAATTTCACAGAACACCAAGGGGCTTAACTCCCCTTCCAAAAGATCCGTCGCCTTACGATGGTTTGCAAAGCAAAGGGGTTCTGTAATATTTGTACAGGAAACACACATCCCTAGAGCAGCATAACCCAAATTCTCCTCGAGAGACTACCCAACAGGGTTTTTTAATTCCAATGAAAAAAAGAGAAATGGGGTAGGAATCTTGCTACATCGTAATACCCCCTTCCAACTAATTAAATCTACAACGTATAGTGAGGGCAGAATATTAATAGTTGTTGGTCTGTTATTCAACAGGCCTGTGACACTGGTCAATGTGTATGCGCCCAACTCAAATAGAACATCCTTCTTTAAACGACTATTATCTTTAGTACTAGAAATCAGGAAAGGCACACTAATACTAGGCGGGGATCTCAATGTAACTATGGACCCCAAACTGGACACAACCTCCCCTAATACAATACTATCACACAGGCCCCGTATTTAGTATACAAATGCTTCAGACAGTTGTGTTTGGTGGATGTATGGATAATAAAACACCCCCAGCAAAGGAACTACACATTCTATTCGCACCCTTGGGCCATGTATTCTCGGCTGGATTACATATACATAGACCAATCTAGTTTATCTCTCATAACAGACTCAGACATCCTTCCTACAACATGGACTGACCATTCCATGGTCTCCATCGATTTAACATGGCCAGATGCACCAGTAAACCCATTTATATGGAGACTAGATGAATTCCTTCTCCACCACCCACGACCCTTCAATCCCTGACAACATCAATCTCCGAAAAATTTTAAGCTTAATAATAACCCTGACACATCACCCCTCACACTATGGGAGGCTCACAAGGCTGTAGTGCGAGGAGACTGTATTAAACATAAAGCTCATCTCAAGAAGACACCTCACGGTAGACTCTTTGAACACCCAACTACACAGATTAGAGATAGAACACAAAAACTCCCCTAAAGACGCCCAACTTCTATCCTCCATAACAGACACAAGGAAAGAACTCAACAATATCCTTTTGAGGGAAGCACAGAGGAAAGCCTTAATGATAAGGAAAACATTTTTCTACGAGGGAAATAGAACAGGATCTTTGTTAGCTAGAGCTCTGAAAACAAAAACTTGCCTGACTCATATACACAAACTTAAAAAACCAGATGGCACAGATACCTACGACAGTAAAGAAATAGCAAATAGTCTCAAAGATTTCTATTCAAATCTCTACAACTTAAAACCTCATGATTCTCGGGTACATATTGAGGAAATGCAACAATATGTCAGGTCGGCGGGTTTAAACTCACTATCACGGGACCAAATGAACGAATTAGAAAGACCAATCTCCCTAAAAGAAATCCTAACAGTAATTTCACATCTCCCTATAGGCAAAAGTCCCGGCCCATACGGATTCACTAACATTTACTATAAGTCATTCAAAACTCTTTTAGCTCCTCACTTGTTGACCTTATTCCAAACCATAGACAACTCCTCAAAGTTCTCACACCCGAAATGTTGTCCGCTCACATTTCAGTAATCCTAAAGCCTGACAAACCACAAGAACAACCGGGTAGCTATAGACCCATTTGCTAAACTCGGACATAAAAATATTCAGCAAAATTCTCACAAATCGAATCAACACAGTTCTAAATGAACTAATACATACAGGCCAGGTGGGCTTTACACCGTGCCGAGAAGCCCGACATAATACGATTAGGGCCTTAACCCTTTTGGCATATGCAAAACTCCACAACATAAAAGCAGTTTTAATGACGACCGACATAGAAAAGGAGTTCGATAGAACAAATTGGCAATTTTTAAAGAAGACACTAGAAACATTCGGATTAGGTACAAAAATGATAAATCGAATATGCAGCCTAAATTCCCACCCAAGCGCTAGAGTGAGAGCAAATGGTATGCTTTCAGACCCATTTCCCATCCAAAATGGTACAAGACAGGGATGTCCCCTCTCACTCATTATATTCATTATGACAATGGAAGTGTTTGCCTCATATATTCACGCAAACAATGAGATAAAAGGCATAACAATAGGGCCCAATGATTTCAAAATAGCTATGTACGCACATGACATACTTTTCTCTGTCTCTTCCCCCTCAAGTACTATTCCGGCTATACTACATGAGATTGACAGATTTGGCAGATTTTCAAAATTCCTAGTGAACAAATCTAAATCAGAAATTTTAAACATATCCCTTGGCGCAACAGAATTCTTCAGCCTTTCCTCGATGTGTCCCTTAAATCTACAGACAGAGACAATTAAATATTTGGGAATACACCTCTCCCCGCGATACTCTACCCTCTTTAAGAAAAATTATGAGACACTACTCCACACAATACTTAATGACCTAAGTAAATGGGCGACTAAACCTCTCGTGGTGGGGTAGGGTCCAATCCATCAAAATGACGACACTCCCAAAAATCCTATATGTCCTACAGGCACTCCCGATCCACCTCCCTACCTGGTATCTGACACGCTTAAAAAGCCAAATTAGCTCTTACATATGGGGTAAATGTAAACCTAGGGTTAATCAAAACACTCTATACAGGCCCACAATTTTGGGAGGCTTGGGATTACCTAAGATAGAGGAATACTACTATGCAGTGACTCTACAGAGAATTTTGGACTGGCATGGTTCGAGTGCACACAAAGCCTGGGTGTCTATCGACTCCCACATTCTACAGGCCCCCTTTGTACGAGCATTGTGTTGGGTTCCCCCCGATCTAAGGCCAAAACATTGCAACCACCTAGACATACACAAACACCTATTTAAAGAATGGGAGAAGATAAAAACTAGCAATCCCCACATTTCATCGAACAGATCACCACTATTCCCAGTAGCCCTAAACACAGAAATGGTGGGGGGCCTGGACAGGGGATTTAGGAGACTAACTGAGTGGGGGTACACAATCCCATTATGCAGGTTCATGGAAGATGGGAAACTAAAGAACAGAAATAGATTAGAGAACATTGCCGATGGAAGATTCACAAACTGGCTTAAATATGCTCAACTTCAACATTTTATACAAACCTCAAATTTAAGAAAGACCTCCTACGCCCCTTGACACCCTTTGAGCGATTGTGCGATAAGGGGATATCGATTCAAGGTCCACTATCAGTTTCCTGCCAATTGCTAATAGAAAACCAAAAACTACATTTACCTGCCTACACTTCCAAATGGGCTCTCGACCTTCACATAGACATAGACAGTGAGGAATGGGGCAAAATATTTCAAAGAACGAAAAAATCCTCCACATCTCCACAGATACTCGAGATGAACTATAAGATTCTATCACGTTGGTATTTAACACCAACAAGACTGAACACTATATACCCTGAATCCTCACAAACATGTTGGAGGGGTGGTGGGGAGTCGGGTAGCCTAATACATATGTGGAAGGAGATAGAAATACACTTCCAGAAGTTAGTGGGAGACACATTTTCACTAAATCCTAGAATATAATTACAATATCTTGTAAGCTAAAATCTCTTCTAGTACAGATTGGACTTAATAGCGCCAGGTCACTGATCGCTCGGGCATGGAAAACACCAACATCACCGACAAAAGAGATGTGGCTAGACAGAATGGCTGAACTTATAGGCATAGAGGAATATGGGTACATCAAACAAAATAAATTGCCCTTCTTTCTAGATGATAGATTCATATGGGAAGATCTACACCCTCCCCCTACGTCTAACCTCACCAATACAGTAACCACAACCTCCCAAGGGCAAAATAACACGACAGAGACAGGAACCCCTCCCCGGGTCCAGAGACACGAAACAGCCTTGATAACTTTTGTGACATGCTTCTTGCTTTCTTGTATAATAATAGCATAGCTTCCAAGTACAGTAAATGATCAGCGAAGGTATCAAGAGTTCTGACTATGTTATGTACCTGACTGTATGTCTGGAACACATTGTGAAATGAAAAAATAACAAATAAAAAAACAAACAAAAAAAAAAAACACCCCACCATCAAAGCCTAACGTAAACCTTGTTGCACCTTTTCCTCAGAACCCCTTAAGATCTATATGCCCGCCAACTCAATGATCCAATATGTGAGTCCTAAAATGTATTAACCCTTAGCCCCTCAAGCAAAACTCTTTTTTTTTTTTTTTTTTTTGCTTGAGTGGCTCACGCAAAACCCATTTTCAGCTTCATCCAGCCACTTCCAATCACTTCTCTTTCATCTTTCTAGTATGGAACTAATTTGGCATCCTCTTTTTCATAGATTTTTTTTTATATCCTTTATATTACATAATTGACTAATCCAAATTAAAGTGGGAAGTTTCTATTTCAGAACTGAATAACTATGGGCAGTCTAGGAGTTATAAAGTAGGTTAGATCTACGTTTAAGAGCAGTGGGTGCTATGGCTAAGATTAGATTAGTACACTAATATTCCAGGAGATCAAATTATCTTCCTAAAATGTGAAACACTAGTATAATGAGGGTGTCATGTAATATTATTATTATTATTATTATTAAAACCAGTTAATAAGGGACAGTAAAAACCTTAAGATTGTAATAAGATATTTAGTTCTGCATAACGAAACAACTATGCAATATACCTTCTTTATTCCATTCACCCAATGTTATGTCATTCAGCTCTGAAATTGTAGATTTTCTAATTTTTACAGCTGGAAATGTAAAGTACAGACTTCTCAAAACTAACCCTTCTAGATTTCTTTACCCAACTGGCTTCAACAGATAAGAAATACAAAAATGTATTCTATACTAACATCATGACAGTGGTTAGCCTTGTTGTCTAAAGACTCCAAATAAGGCAAGAGGTGAATAAAGTTTGACTATTGAAAAACAAATGTAGCAAACATGATGTTAATATTTTTTAAATGTTCACATAGGTTATTCTATAGAAAGACAGTAGAAATGTCTTGTAATTACCAAGTATCTACTGTCTGAACTTGGCAACATACATTCATTTTTATTGCCCCCTTTTTTCTGCAATTTGACTGATAAGTGTTATTTTTTTAATCCTGAAAACTGCCAGAGAGCATAGCAGGGATCACAATCCTAACCTTGCCTAATATCTGTCTCTAATTTGCAGTTTGTACTCTTATCTTTTCTGCTGTAGCCAAACAATTGTAATTGTATTACACACCAAAAGATTACTTCAATATTGTAACCCTCTGCAATGTTCCATTTACCTTTAGAGGTGCCGGGACTTTTGACACTTTTATCTGCAACTGCTTCACCCTAAAAAAAAAAAGTTCACAGTGCAGCTTAAAAAAAAATCAATTATGCTTACCTGATAATTTTCTTTTCTTCTGACGGAAAGAATCCACAGCTGCATTCATTACTTTTGGGAATTCCGCACCTGGCCACCAGGAGGAGGCAAAGACACCCCAGCCAAAGGCTTCAAATACCTTCCCCACTTCCCTCATCCCCCAGTCATTCTGCCAAGGGAACAAGGAACAATAGGAGAAATAACAGG
>CAJPDP010514179.1:0-15175 GCA_905336975.1 Bombina variegata variegata
AGCTATGATTACTGTATTACACCGAAACATGTCAGCCTGAGTACTACGTGTTGAGTGTTTGTACTGGACCCCCCATGGGTTTTTATCCAATTGGAACTTAATAAAGACTGTTTTTATTTACTGACCACCGGATCAACTCATTTTGTTCAATTTTTACATATATATATATATATATATATATATATACTGTATATATATATATATATATATATAAAACCTACTCTAACAATTGCCCAATAGAATAAAAACTTTTTCTATTGGCCGATTTCAATTTTGATTTGAAAATCAGCTAATAGGAATGCATGGGCACCCCTATATAAGGGGGAACCTTGTATTCAAACTTCAGTGTGCGGCGGTGACCGCATGAAGAGAACATTGGACTGAAGAGCAGAAGATAAGAAGAAAAGAGGATCAGAGAAGATGTATCAAATGGAAGATAGATAAAGACCAGGTGGAAGAAGATAGCCCCAGCAGAGCTCTGCTATGGATGAAGATGACTTCTGCCAGAGCAGATCACGTAGGAGTCGGAATCAAGTTGGGTGAGTAGAAATTTAGGGTTTTAGCTGTGGGATTTTTTTGAGGCATTGTTTTTTTAGGTAAAGTTTTTTTGTTTTTTTGTTAAAAAGGGATATAATCGCTTTAGGGCAATGCCCTACCAAATGCCATTTTCAGGGCAACTTTTTTTTAAGAAAGGATTTTTTTTTTATTTGGGCAAAAATATGTACATATGCTCCACTCTCTGGTGTACAGTAAAAGCTTGTACTAGAAACATTGGTACATGTGTATTGTAAAAATGATTCTATTCAAAACTGAAATGCAGTTACATTTACATTAAAACGTGAAAAACTGTAACAAACTACTTACCAATATGACTCATCTTTAAATGCTCACTTTTCTACAAAGCAGCCAAAATTCACTTGTAGAAATCCGTGTCATAACTCATCTATGTTTATCTATAAGATACTACATAGTATAACCAAGTTGTTTTTAATTTTGCACTGTTTTATTGTAGTGACACTTTGACTACATTGTGTAATATCTGCAGTGTTGAGGGCCGAATTATCAAGCTCCAAATGGAGTTTGATGCCCCTGTTTCCTCTCGAACCTTCAGGCTCGCCGGAAACAGCAGTTATGAAGCAGCGGTCTATAGAGGCTGCGTTCCGCAATCTGCCCGATCCTATACGATTGGCTGATTGACACCCCCTGCTAGCGGCCAATCTGGGGACAGACATTGATATATTGGCCCCTAAGTGTTCAACGATGCTTTTGCTTACACTTCATAAACAAGTTTAAAGATCCCAGGGGTATTTTTTATAAACACTCCCAGAAACGTTCACTATCCTAGGTAGGTTAAGTCCAAATACATAGCAATTATTCTGTTATATTGGAGGTATGAACCAGAGTACATGTCTAATGGTCTACTAACAGTATTTGTACGCCAGTGATTTGACTTCATGTTCTATTTGTTAAAGCAATACCAAGTGTTCCTATTTACAAAATAACTAGCTGTTTCAACACATATACATACAATATAAAAATAGGAAAAGATCAAACAAAAGAAATAAAGTTGCCACTTTCAAATGATTCCAATGTTGTTTGATAGACATTATTTATACTGTTTCATATCTTGTATCTGTGGCTAGAACAATCCTGTTGCACAGGGGAACTCGTTTTCAGATAATTATATTTCCCTGAAAACTTGGCATCAATTACAGTTAATTTTCATTCTTGTCTAGGAAACTCATCGTATTCTGTTGTCTGGCATCTCTGCTCAAGATAGGAACATTCTTTTAGCGTAGTGATAACATTCTAGAATTAAAAGTGTGATTACTACACATAATAATGTAATCTCGCATAGCCTTGAACACATGTTGATGTATCTGAATTAATTATTTTTCTTAACCTTTAATATAGGAAGCCACATCAGCTGTCCAAACCTATTATAGTTCAACAGGTAGGGATAATATATTGTATATAAATAAGGCATCAACAACAATGTCAAAAGACAACATTTTATCCCAACAATCTTAAAGTAACATTATTTAGGGCTAGATTACTAGTGAAGCACACTGAGTTTGCGCTATCCCAATGGGCGTTAAATTCAATTGCGCTCAAACAATCACATTTACTTTCAACTTGTAATACACACACATCTCATGGTCGCAAACAGCCAAGATAAACTCAATATCTCTTGCACGTAACTGTCAGCGCGCCACTCGTAATCTGGCCTTTAAATACATATAAATTGTCAATAAGGTATATTTTTAGGCGTGTGCCTTTGGATAATTCGTGATGATCTGAATGCGGAAAAAGGCGACTGCTCGCAGCATTCAGCTCTTTTGGAGCTGGATTTATTCTTGTGGAAGTGAAACACACTATGATCGGGATTTGCCCAGATCTTAGTGAGATGCACTTTCACAAAAGGAATCTGGTTCCGAAAAGAGGTTAATGCCACAAGCAGGTGCCTCCTTTCGCATTCAGATCATCACGAATGGTCTGAATGCACATGCCGCATAGTATGTTTCAATGCATTAGAATAATTTACATTGATTTTTAAAGAACATTCAAATTTGAACTCATTGCAATCCATCAGTAATTCTAGGGCTCGCATGGTTTTCTATTTTTTTTTCCACACAGTAATGCAAAGAAACCTAAATTATCGCACTCCCGCAAATGGCGAATTTCCCATTTGCGGGCGCGTGATCATTAACCATCCATTACAAGTGGCTGGAAATTGCTACTGGGAGCTCGTGGTAGCAATTAGCACTCCGAAAATTAACCAGAGATCACATCTCTGGTTAATTTTCTAAAAGTGCCCAAAATGCCCTTAAAATAGAGTGCATTATAGTTTTTTATTAAAAAAAAAGTACAATTTTCTTTACAATTAAAAGAACTTCACTAGGCAGTTTTAGGGCTTTAAAGTTGGTGGGAGTGGGGTGTTAGAAAAAAAAAAAAAAGGCACTAAAAAGTGCCTTTACTTGGCAGTCTATGGGAACTGTTTGTTCTCATAGACCACAATGTAAATAGATATGTACTGTATATGCTTATTTACATATATTTATGTGTTAATATGTTTATATACACATATTAACACTTACATATATATATATATATATTTTCATATACATATATTTTTACATATATATTTAAAAATGCTGCCTAAAGCTGCTCTACTTACCCCCTTTACTGCGTACGGTTCTGATGCCGCCTGTGACGGCATATGAAGAGGCTCCATTAGGAGCCTATGGAAGCGCACTTTCGTGAGCGTAATGCTTCCTCGTAATGTGAATGCTACATCGTGTTCTCATTGTGATTTACTTGTAATACCAGCGCACATTATCGTGCACTGGTATTACAAAGTGGAGCGCTAATATCGCTTGCACGCAAGCAATATTTAGTGCTCCACTTGTAATCTAGCCCTGAAATAGGCAGGACCCATATTTGATCCTGTAACTTCCTAAAACCCCGTACAACCTATACACGGGGGGTATTGCTGTACATGTGGGACAATGCAGTACACAGATATGGGTGTTATATTGCAGTAAAACCTGTAAGGATTATGATATTCACAATAAATACGAGTGTTTGAAACAAATAAAATGTACTAATTTCTTAAACTTACTTAGATTTTATTCATATTAACTTATAGTTCATAAATAAGTATTTGATATAAAAATAGAAAGCTTTATTTGTCCTCTAAAAAAACTATTTATCTATCTTGCCCGCTATTTAACTACAGTAGAAGTAAGCTTTTTGTGTGCATCAGGTAGCGCACATATTACAAGTTGAAAGTAAAAAGTTTTCAATCGAGCACTAAGCAGACGAGCGCAAAAGGCTGAACTTGGAATTTCGCAACCGCACTAACGTATTCTCCCATAGACTTCAAAAAAACACCCAACAAGTTGCACAAACCCTATCTTGTATAAAAAATATTCAATAAGGATGGCTTGCACTCGCAGGATTTGTAGAAAACAAGTTTATTTACAAGTGTGATGTTTTGGGGAGTTCACCTCTTCCTCAGACAAAATTCGAGTGACAAAAGAGTGCAGATATGTAGCATTATATAACCCCTCCCCCTAATTAACAATCAAACAGCCTGCTTTTAATTAGCTTCAATCTTAACACACACAAAAACACATATTAATAGTCATATTACATTATATATAGACAGTATTCTGTTCCTGTGATAATAATGTGCATATTTAAATGTATAAAAAGGTATATCATATCTTATCTAACTCCAACCTCATATCACCAAAGTGAACATAATCAGGAGTCCTTCATATCCAAACTTAAAAGCTCAATGTTTCTTTTTATTAATTTATAAGAAGTAATGACACTCAATCCATTAAGAGTATGGATATATGGAGAAGCCAGCAAAAAACAAAACAAAAACAAACAACAACAACAACAAAAAACAGTTAAATGAGGGGGCGGAGCTAACTGCCGCTCAGGATAGTCGCATCGAGTTGGAGCTCTGCTCAAGTTTATAATAAAAACTATTTTTAAGTGTCCTAATTTGCCCTGACTTTGCTCCTAACATTGGGCCAGATACTGGCAGAGGACCCTGCCTATAGATTGGGCGCACCAGAGGAACTTGGAAAAGAAAAGAAAGTAAGACAGAGGCTTGACAGCGGGCAGCAGTCGCCGGAGNNACGACTGTGGGCAAGACTCGAGTGAGCAGCAGCCAAAAAGACCGGATCCAATCACCCGGCAATTGGTAAACTTTGGCAAGCCCAGCAACGCTACAGAGAAGATCAGCAACCCGATCGTACAGGTTAGAAGGCGACAAGGTGGAGGACAAGTTTGACAGGAGTGTGGGGGCTTGGTCCGGAGGGTCGGGGCTCCACTCCGGACATAGTAGTAGCACCTGTCCCCTATATGGAACTGTAGCCCTGTTGCTTACCAGACAGGCCTTTCCCGAGATGCGGAGCTGCTGTTGGTCTGGTCCACTATAAAAGAGGAAAGGAGATCACTGGACTGAACACGCAGCAAAAAGATCATCAGCAGCTGTTCAGAACCCCTCTGGAGAACTCGTAGGTAAGCAGACCAGAGGCCTTTTACTATATTTGTAATGGGGGGGGTTTGTAATGGGGGGCCTTTTACTATATAGCTGGGCTAGCACTGTATCACTTGGCCAGCAAAAGGAGCAAAAAGATGCCATTTTCACCCCTGTCCTGCAGCACTTGGCAGTCACAGTGAATAAACGAGTGGAAAGACGCTATACAGTGGTTCTCCCTGTTTCCGAGGGGGCTGTTTTCAAGACTTGTTGTGCAACATCCATATTAAAATTCTCCTTAGCCCCCTACACAGCACAGTTTTGGGCCACAACAACTTTGTATCTCTCAGTACGTATTACCATCTCATCTGCTTCCTGCAGAGGCCTGAGAAACAGTATTTTAAAAAGCAAACAACAACTGGCCCTCTAGTAGTTCTGCTTGAAAATACTGGTCTGTCCTACTTCACTTAACACGGCAGCATAGAGACCCATTACTACAACCTGACCTGGTTCACTCCTTATTTGTCAGGTAACATAGTCTTGTGGGTGAAACGAATTCTTAGAGGGAAGAGGCGCCACTTTAGGCCCTACACTGTATTAGGAGCTGCTACATCATTAGAGCAGCATTATATACGCCTGGTATCGCAATAATTTGGAGCAGTGGTCCTGCACTGCAATTCATTACACCAGTACTCACCCTTTCTATGCCACTGGCAATACTACAAACAATGGGTGTCAATCTGCTTTAAGGGGCTGTCTACTTGATCCCCTGGTCCACCTCAATCCTTATCACCAACGAGGGGACACTTGTTCCTTTTTTTTTTTTTCTCTTTGCAATACAATTAGGTGTGACTGCATACTTTTTAGCCCGCATTGAGACAAGTGGGGCTGCACCCTCCTCGCAGAACTGCCGTTAACAGCCCTCATATGAGAAGCCTTGGACCTTTTGTTTATCATTTGGGTGGTAATCAGACTCACTGTACTTATCTACAGCTGCTGCGTCAGCATTATCGTCTTTGGGCCCGTGGCCCAAGGTGTAGTGTCGTTTCATATTTGTTCTAACATTTCATTTTATGTTACAGGCTTCTAAAACCAGACCTGACCTGTATGTCTGGTTACTACACTAGCAAATCCGTATTCTGGACAATTTCTTATTTGTAGTGCCATATATGCTGTTTAACCCAACCTTTACTTCCACAGGCAAGTGAGCACGGTTCACAGAAGACAGCACCAGGGTGTAACAACAATAAGCTTACAGGACCTCAACAGTTCATACCCTACACAGGGAGAGGGGCACTACATCCTCTTTTACATACCGAGACCCTATTACTTCAAAGCTTTGAACTGTTTTAAGACCTCCTCTTCCTGCTCATTTCTGGGTCACTGAACTCAATAAGTAAGAGCCTCTCTCCTGCCATTTCCCTCTGGGGTGTTCCCAGTGGGTCATATCCTCTCTTCCCGTTCCCACATTGTCATCAGATGACATTTTCCCCTGGGAGAGAGGCCTTAAACACCGGTTACCAGATGTTCTCCTGCTGAATATGATGCGCTACGCAATGGCCTAGGGATAGGAAAAGGGGCCAGTAGGAGGTGAGAATCTGAAAGAAACATTTCTACATCACTAATTTTCACATAAAAAGCTAAGAACCTAATATATCCTAAGTTAAAATAGTCCAATCCCCATTATGTTGCAATCTCATAAGAAAAAGCCTAAACAGGTGAATCAACTCAGAAGAACCGTTGCTGACCATTTTAAAACTACCCCTAGAGATGAAAGGAGCTCCTCTCCTGAAGATACCCATTTATTAGACGACCTGGACACTGAAACCATGGCTAAAACACATCTAACCCAGACCCCGCCCCTTGACAACATGGCGACCGCCATAGTGGACACTCTTTCAAAACGTATGAACACTCTACAAGATACCCTCACTAAGGCCATTAAGGGATCTGCGGCAGAGCTGCGTAGAGATATTGTGGTGATTGGAGAAAGAACAGATGCCTTGGAACGAAAACATCAGGACCTGGCAGTGGATCACCAAAACCTATTCTCAGAATCTGGCCATCCAAGTCTCAGACCTGGAACTTAAACTCTCAGATTTAGAGGACAGATCCAGAAGAAATAATCTGAGGTTTAGAGGAGTGTCAGAAGACATCTCAAATGGCCATCTGGAAAACTTCATCAAAGAATTCTGTGTATTATTTCTAGCTGATCTAGACACCCCAAGCGTCCTCATAGACAGGGTCCATCGCACCCCAAGACCCCGTTAAAATCTCGGCTGATAAGCCCAGAGATGTGTTAGCCAGAATCCATTTCTTCACCCATAAAGAAAGGATTCTAAGAGAACTGGCAAACAAACCATCATTACCGGAGAAGTTCCAAGCTATTCAGGTCTTCCCAGATCTCTCCCAATTTACACTCCAGAGACGTAGATCCTTCACTCCTTTCACACAAGTTCTAAGACAACACAATGTCAAGTATAGATGGGGTTACCCAAACAAACTAATTGTCAACAGGAACGGTACTCTGCATACGGTCTCTACCATCAATGAGGGGATAGATCTCCTTAAAAAAGTGGGATCTCCAGAATCTGTCAAATATGCCTAGAGAGTGAAGCCCCTCACCCTCATTGCTTCAAGCTACAGCACAAGAATGGGCCCCTCTCCCTTAGAGGCCTTCCCTGAGAAGAGACTCTGGAGACACTCCAACCCTACCTCGGGACCATACTATAGATGACACTACCTGATTAGACTGGTCATGGTCCAAGACTGGACTAACTAGATACCACATCAACAAATCAGAGAAGGAGTTCATGTGAAGATATCACATTGGGTTATAGGACCTTGGTGTGCGATCTGAAAAATGTTCCGTATTTCCTTCTCTTTGTGTATTATGATTTAGGCCATTTAACCGTCTTAGTTTTCTCTTCCAGGATATCAGCTCGCTATGTTTATGAAAGTGTTTAATTTGCAAGCCTATTTCCTTTTTATGCTTCATGTAGAGGTATCCCATTGACCCTAGTACAATAGTCATTTAAACTTGTATTGGGTAAAGTAATTACTAGAGAAGAAAAGACTAAGCCCCTTTCTAGTGTCCCATAAGAATTCACACTATATATAGTGATAAGTGAACTTAACTCCGCTCTGCATCGGGCCTTATTCTATCTCACTAGGTTAATTAGGAGCCTACTTATTTCTCAGATACCTCTCAATAGTCATCAAGCTTACATTAGATACAGTAACTACCCAAGAAACAGAAACAGGGCCTGTATTAGTTTCTTATTAGAGTCCACACTGTGAATAGAGATATGTGAACTAGACAGCGCCCTATGTTAAGCTATATTTGGTCTTAATAAACATAAGAAAAACCTCCTTAGACCCTTGACACCTTTATAATTTCTGCAGTCCAATTAGCCTATTATACTAAGAAGAGAAAGATCGACGAGGTTAGCCTACATTAGTTGATGTAAATGTTCACTCCTAGTTGAAATGTTGATGTGCTAATATGTATATTGTCCTTGGTTCTAGTTTTACCAAAATGTATCTTGTTTAATAGTTAATACTTAGATAGTGCTTCCCCTTCACTATCAAGCGAAGTAAGTCAGTAAAAGTTAATACTTAAATAAGTGAAGGGAATGCTCTAATTTTAGCTCTTTAGTAAAGAGTCTCCTGACTCTATAGTTATTCTCACCAAACACCTACCGTGGCCCCCCCATATCCCTTCCGGCAGTAGAGAATCTGTTATTTGGACGTAAGATCTAGTTCAGATCCTCTTTCCCCCCCACATAGTAATTTCTCATCCTGATGAGATCAAGGAATTAGCAAACCCACTGGGTATTTGATATTTTCCTTGTTAGGCGGTGAATAGTGCCGCCAATTTCCCCTAATACCTGGAATTTTATCTAGACTAATAGTCCCTACTATAACCCTTTCTAAGTCTACTCTCCAAGCTAATAAAGTACTGGTTCTCCAGCAGTTTACTTCACAACGAGTAACAGATACGGCATGAAATCCCACACTTCCCGACTATCGCATCAGAGTGCCCCATTGCAGGTAGGTGGAGTGGAGCTTACCCTCTCTTTCCTTCTTGTCCTTTTCTCTTGCCTAACTCTCCTATCTTGCTCTGGCCCACCCCTCTCTCCTACTTCCCTCAAGATGAGGAGTACTCCATCTACTCTAACTTTTGCATCCCTTAATTGCAAGGGACTGAATTCCTCTACTAAGCTTAGTCTCTTGAGTGACTACATGAAAATTAATAGTGCTAAGATAATCTTTTCTTAAGAAACTCACTGGGTGAATAACCCATCATCTCAATTTAAATTCCAACATTTTACCAATTACGAGGTGGCCTCCCACTCTGACAAGACCAGAGGAGTAGCAATCCTTATCCATCGCCTAGTTAGCTATGAAAAAATGTATCTTTAAACAAACCCTGAAGGCAGGTACCTTATCCTAATTTGCAAACTAGACGGCCAAGTCTATACGTTAGTCAATGTATATGCTCCTAACCAGAATCAGCCTAAGTTTCTTAAGACTATACTACAAAATATTTGCAAAATAAAGACGGCGAGACTTTTGTTAGGAGGGGATTTAAACATGATTTGGGACCCTTCCCTAGATAAAAAAGTTAGTCAGGGCAAAACTGTGGACTCATATTCACTTTCCACAGCCAAAAAATTCAGAGATCTAATTTCCCAATACAATCTGTTTGATGTTTGGAGGTCCTGCCATCCAACCACCAAAGATTTCACGTATTTCTCTAGACCTCATACCTCATATTCAAGGCTTGACTACTTCTTCACAGATACATGGACGCTAAATATCGTTAAGGATCCTAAGATCAAGTCTTGCACCTGGTCTGATCATGATGCCCTTTTGGTGTCATTGGATTCTGGTTTGAGTTCCTCACCCAGCCCGAGTTGGAAACTCCCAGACTCACTGTGGTCTGATCCTGAGTTTCAACCTCTGATTCAGAACTCCATACAGGAGTACTTGAACCATAATGACAATTCTGTCCCTTTCACCAAACACTCTGGGCAGCCCTCAAAGCTTATATTAGGGGAGTTTGTATACACAAACAAGCCTCTATCAGAAAGCTAAAGGGAGTGCCTTTTGGTCTAGTGGTGGCCAATCTTAGGACTAAAGAAAGCCTTAACAAAACTAATCCCTCCCCTGAGTTGACAGTAGAAATTGACGCCCTCCGCAACCGACTCAAAGAGTTGGAACTAAATAGGATTAAGGAGGCAGTAGGTAGATTTAAACAACTTTTATATTACCAAGGTAATAAAGCCTCCACTATGTTAGCAAATAAGCTGAGAGGTAGGGTGGCTTCATCCCGTATTCTGTCCATAAATACAGGGAATACTCAAGTGACCTCCCCCAGAGATATTGGGGAGGCCTTTGCAACGTTCTATTCTAACCTGTACAATCTACATCGAACAGAAGGGGTGAATACCCCCCTAGGGACCAAATTAGAATCTTTCTGGACGGCCTGAACTTGTCCACTCTGTCCCAAAAAGAGATGGATCTATTGCAGACTCCCTTCTAAAACTCTGAATTGAAAGTTGCAATTACTCAACTCCAAAATAGAAAAGCTCCGGGTCCTGATGGTTTCCCGGCCTTCCGCCTTGATCTCTCACCCCTGCTACTCCAGATGTTTACGGAAGCCAGAGAGAAAGGCTCATTCAGAAGCGAGTTGCTAGAAGCAACAGTTCTTACTATTCCGAAGCCCAATAAGGATCCTTCCCAATGTGGGAGCTACCATCCTATATCCCTCATTAATATAGATGTAAAGCTTTACTCTAAGTTGTGGGCCAATAGACTACGCCGTATCACCCCCAACCTCCTGCATCCAGACCAGGTAGGGTTCACTATGGGTAGAGAGGGACCTGACAACACCAGGTGCATCTTAAATATTTTCTCGGAGGCACATAGGCTGGGGATCCCCATGCTGGCCCTGTCGCTCGACGCGGAAAAAGTGTTTGACAGGGTCAGATGGGAGTACCTTTGGGAGGTTCTTTTTGGCTTTGGGTTCCCCAAGGAAACTGTTCTGGTGATTCAGGCTCTATATAGTTCACCTAGTGCCAAAGTTAGAGGTTTAGGCTTTTGTTCATCGAGTTTTCCCATAACCAACGGAACGAGGCAGGGCTGTCCTCTCTCGCCTATTGTGTTTGCTCTGACGATCGAACCACTAGCCCAGGCCATTAGGAACTCACCTTTGATCAGAGGGGTCCCTTTAAGTCATCGAGTGGAGGAGATGGGAGGAGGGAGAGAGAAGATAGTGTTGTTCGCAGATGACGTTACCCTCTTCTTGACCAACCCCTTGGGATCTCTCCCGGCACTTTTCGAGACTCTCTCTCAATTCAGCTCCCTAAGTTTTTATAAACGTAATCTCGCCAAAACTGAGGCTCTTGCGATCCATATGGCGCAATTTGAACAAGAGATCCTTCGGGAGTCCTATCAATTCCATTGGGCGTCGGACACTATCACTTATTTGGGAGTCCAATTAGGCCCTGACATTGAGCTGGTTAGGACTAAAAACTATGACAAAATCCGAAATTAGGGAGCTGCTTCTTCAGAGAAGTTTCTTGGCCTCAGTCAAAATGACCGTTCTACCTAAGATACTATATTATTTCCGTTGTCTTCCACTCAACCTCCCCCGTTCTCTCTTAGAAAAATTCAATGCCCTGATGTCCAGATACATCTGGCAGGAGACGAGGCCAAGAATTTCAAGGAAAATGCTACAGAGGCCTTATCACATGGGAGGAGTATCTCTCCCCAACATCACCATCTACTATGAGACAGCTAGACTGACTCATATTTCTTACTGGGAGACGAGTGACATGACACAAGGCTGGAAAAGGGTTGAACAGTTTTCACTTCCATCTGGTATTATTCTCAGTGATCTACCCTGGATTCCGGACTATAAAGCGGATAGTTCTCTTATCCTAAATCCAATAGTTAAACAAGCCCTTTACTGCTGGAAAACTATCAGACATTATACGGAAATAGCTCCGCACCCTTCCCCAATCCATTCGATTCCTGGTTTACTGAGGGGCCTTCCAGACTCACATGGCTCCCAGTGGAGGCAGTGGGATTTACTAAGGATTTCCAATCTATAACATCAAAATTCCCTACAACCAGCGGATCCAAAGCGCCAAGGAGAGGACATTCATATCCCTCCATGGTTCCAATTTGAAAGATTTTGACTGCACACATTCTTATCTAGTTGGGGATTTCCGTCGTCAGGCCTTAGGGACCTAACCATATGGGAACAGAAGTGCAAATCTGGTTCATCCCTGTCGAGGCCCCTATCCATTCATTACTCACTAATAATGAAAGACGTATGTGCAGGGGAGGTATGGCAACTAAGAGCGTGGGAACGGGAATTGAGAATTCAAGCCCCTGAAAAGATTTGGGCACAAGCATTTTTACTCACAAAAAAGACACTTCATTGTGCTAACTCACTGGAGCTATATATTAAAGTCTGCCTTAGATGGCACTATACTCCGCAGAGATTAGCTCAGATGGCTCCATCCCATTCGTCCATGTGCTGGAGAGGATGTGGTCAGGTAGGTTCAGATCTTCATATCTGGTGGGTCATGCCCAGTCTTAGAACAGCTGTGGAAGGAAGTATTTCAGTTATGCGATTCTACCGGGAAATCTATCCCGAAAGTTCCTAAAGTGGCCCTTTTGAATATTTTTCCACGAAAAATTCCTAAAATTCAGAAACAACTGGCCATCTTTATCTTTGCTGACACTAAAACCTCGATTGCTAGAATGTGGAGACAGGCAGAACCGCCTCCCCTGACTGGCGTTAAACAGATCATAGAAACATATGCTTTGATGGAAAAAGGATTCTATTTTCAACTGAAAAAAATTGAGTCGTATTGGAAAATTTGGAACCTTTGGGTTCATAGACAAGACCCACCAGGCGACCAATAAAATGTCCCTTGAACGTGTAGGTCCACCTGGTTTATGAGTCATTGGCTGTGAGTCTCCCCATGTGTGAGGCTTTCTTCTCTCCCCTTCTCCTTATCTAGCTATTCCCTGGTCCCCTCTTTCTGCCCCCCCCCACCTCCACTCCCCCCCCCTTCCTCCTGCCCCCCTTTTTTTTTCTACCTCTGCTCCACCTGCCTGGGCATAAAATAGAAGTATGGAAAGGTATAGATAAAGTAAAACATGTCAAATTCCTCCCTCCCTCAGCAAAATCCGGTCCCTCTCACTAAAATGTAACATTATTTTGTTGCTATCCCTTTTTCGCGGGTACATTATAATAAGTTAGAAGGGACCCCAATATTATGGGACATAGCCTGGAAAGTGTGGAGGAGATGGTGTAGCGGACAGGTTTGATATGCTAACTCCTGGTACGGGTTCCTTGTGAATCTACTAGGTTTGATCATTATAGATAAGACAGGTTAAGGAAACCTAAGTTTTAGGAAAATACTATTGAGGTGTGTGCGGGTAACTGACAAAATTGCTGTCAGTAATTTATTTGATTGTTGTTCATATTCCAGCCTGTTATTCATACCTGTACAGATGATACCTTTTGTATATTTAAATGTCTCTGAGTAGTGCTGTAACTTACAGAGATATGTTTTGTTATGCCTGTACTCAGTTCAATTTACCTCAATAAAAGGAAAAAATATATTTAAAAAAACAAAAAAAACTGTTAAATATGAATATAATGGGAAAGGGTAACAACATATTATTTAGATACATCAGTGTTAGTAGAAAAACAAAATGGAGGAATTTAAGACACATTTGAATTTGAAAATAGGGGAACTCCATTAAGTCAAATATAAAATGTGAGCCTGTGTATCCACATAATATCGAACTATAAGGGCCCTAGCTCCACTATCTGGTCTGTTAAATAAATCCTTGTTATTCCCAAAAATTTAAGAATTTCCAATAGTAAAAGTAGCAGTAAGAGAATATTCTGATAG
Source organism: Bombina variegata variegata (assembly GCA_905336975.1). NCBI lineage: Eukaryota > Metazoa > Chordata > Amphibia > Anura > Bombinatoridae > Bombina > Bombina variegata. The sequence goes on from CAJPDP010514179.1 coordinate 13,945, forward strand.
TTAAAGCACATGGGGCATATTTATCAAGACCGCTGCACCATAACCTGTCCGCCTGCTCTGAGGCGGCGGACAGACATTGCCGGAAATCAACCCGATCCAATGCGATCGGGTTGATTGACACCCCCTGCTAGCTGCAAATCTGCGTATGCTGTCGGCATTTATCATAGTGCAGCGGTCATGATCTGCAATATCCGATCATGTCCGCTCGCACTTTCTTAAATAGGCCCCCATAAAGTTTGATGACAATTGTGAGAAAATGTAACTTAGGGAGATTATTTATTTATAACTAACAAACAAAATGGGAGCAGTTGCTCGCGGTAGTAATTAGCGCCAAAAAAATTAACCAGACATTTTTAAAATGTCCCCCAATTGTCACCCCAAAAATGTGTAGTGTATTAAAAATATTAAAAATAATGGACCATTTTTATATATAAAAAAAACTGCACTAAGCAGTTATATGGGGTTAAAAGCGGCGGTTATGAGGTGTTAGAAAAAAAACGGCACTGAAAAGTGCCTTTACATTGCGGTCTATGGGAACTGTGTGTTCTCAATAAATATATATATGTATATGTGATGGCATGAGAACGAAGCTCCCATTGGATATTTTGCTTCACTTGTAATATAGCCCTAAGTAGTTGGAATGTGGCCTTAATAATAAATGTCTGTTTTAACTAATGTAAAGTATTGAGCATGGTGTGCCTCAGTGGTTATTTATTGGTCCTGTTTTGTTTAACATATTCATAATTAATATTTCTAGTAGGATTATGTGTATCATTTTCAGATTAAACATAAACAGTAAATTAGTGTTGATGTTCCAGAAGGGAATGCTATTTATTAACATTTAGACAATTGAGGAAATGAGTGGAATCTAGAATTTAATGCCGCAAAGTGTAAAACTATGCATCTAGAATATTTAAAAAAGGCATTTTACTAACAGTAACTAAATAGGAATGGGTCTTGAATGCAGAAGCATTCCTGGTTTTATAGGATGAGAGACCACTAGTTAGACTTCATCTTCTTAGAAAATGGCCAAACTATGGCTATTAAAGTGGTCTAAAAACAAAATACTATTAAATTTTATCTATATATAATTTAGAGGAGAATCAGCCAATCAGATTTTTCCTACCTTAATTCCGATTGGCTGATAGAATCCTATCAGCCAATCGGAATTGAAGGGATGCCATCTTGGATGACGTCCCTTAAAGGAATATCCATTCGTCTTTAGTCGTCG
>CAJPDP010514705.1:0-13039 GCA_905336975.1 Bombina variegata variegata
GAGTATTATGTCCCTTTAATATGAACTAACTAGATGCTATTCCAGCATTCAAAACAGGACAGCATGGACTTCTTGCACAGTACATCAATGGAACACAATGATCCCTATAATCAGATTATAGAACAGTTGGAGTGTGATTGTGAAAAATAATAGTTAATATTTATTATTTTTTAGAACTCCGTCCTCAGCCATTTTTGTTAAATCCCACAGACAGGTTATGCCAAATGCACACTTCTTGTTATTTTTAAAATAAAAATTAAAAGCTTTATTAGCTTACGTTTTGTGCAGAAAAAAGGTTTAAACGGAACTGTTTAAAGGGATATGGAATTTAAAGTTAAACTTTCATAATTCAGATAGAGTATACAACTTTTATAAAACAGTTCACTTCTATTATCAAATGTATTTTTCTTTAGGGGACCAATTTTCTGGTCTGGTGAGATTCTAGCATTTTGAGTATTACAACCATCAGGTATTGTTTTACAGGACACTTATACCTTTGGAGCTGTGTAATCTCATAAAAGGGATATGAGACCCACATTTTTTATTTCATGATTCAGATGGAACCTGCAATTTTAAGCAAAAATGGGCTGGCTCCTAAGCTTACATACCTGATTTTTCAACTAAAGATACCAAGAGAACAAGGAAAAATGATAATATGAGTAAATTAGAATTTTTCTTAAAATTGCATTCTCTATCTGAATCATGAAAGAAAAAAATATGGGTTTCATATCTCTTTAAAAGGAGTGCAATAATATGTTTTATGTGAAGGAGAGATGCTTACTTAACAATATAATGCTCAGTAAAATAAGCTGATGATTTCTCTCCATGCTGGTGTTTTTTAAGTACTGGGCCGTAGGTATCCTTCATGCATGTGCCTAACATAATATGGCAGTAGTGTTTGTACCAATGTTATAAATAGCATGCTCAAGACCTGCCTTTTTGTACATTACTTTTATCATGTATCCAGATATGGAAATCCTTAATTCAGACCTGTTAAAGAGCCTTAAAAGGACACTGAACCCAGATTTTTTTCTTTTGTGATTAAGATAGAGCATGCAATTTTAAGCAACTTTATAATTTACTCCTATTATCAATTTTTTTTCGTTCCCTTGCAATCTTTAGTTGATAAAGAAAGTGCAGAACCCTGGACAGCAATTGTTTATTGGTGGATGAATTTATCCACCAATAAGCAAGAGCAACCCAGGTTGCTCACCAAAAATGGGCCGGCATCTAAACTTACATTCTTCCTTTTCAAATAAAGATACCAAGAGAATGAAGAACATTTGCTAATAGAAGTAAATTAGAAAGTTGCTTAAAATTGCATGCTCTGACATGCTCTCTTGCTCTGAAGTTCCGGAGGAGGAGCTTAGCGCAGGTTGCTGAGCGCTTGTACTCCAGTCCTATAGCTGCTGGCGGTGGTTTTTCGCGTCAAGCCCTGACTCCTGGGGTAGCTACCTGGATAGCCTTATTCACCGCTGCCGGAACAAATACAGTGGAACTCCATCCCACTGTGCTGATGCTTTGCTAGCCTGGAAAGACCTGCAACTTTATTTAATCATTATAACAGCCAGACAAATTGCTACAAAGATCTCCTTCACCTACCCTTTTCCCCTCTCCCACGGGTGCTGTCTGAGAGGTGGTAAGCCCAGTGCAAGGCTTGTTGTGCTGACTGAGGAGAGTCCTGTTCCCCCCTGAGCTCCCCCTCAGGACTTACAAAACCCTTAGTGACCGCTTTCTCACCTCCCCTCACTGGCGTGAAGAGCGGAACGCTGTGTTCCACGTCCGGAGAGGATCTCTGCTTCCTTCTTTGAGCCTCCCTGGGGATCTGTGCAGGGCTAGGTGATTGTCTTCCCTCCTCCCCCACTGGTGCTGCGTGGGAGGAGGCGAGTCCTGTGCAGGCTTTGCTGTAGGGCTGGAAGAGCCCTCTGTCCTTTGCGTTGCCTCTGGGGAGTCCTGTGCGGATAGCCGGCGGCCGTTCCCCCTCCTCTCCCACTGGTGCTGCGTGGGAGGAGGTAGGCTCAACATGGGCCGTGTCATAGGATCAGAGAACCTCTCCGCTCTCCTTCCACATTTCCTTGGGGTTTCATGCAAAATCTTCAGTGAAATTTTTTTTAGTATTATTCGAGGGCGCCGTGTGTGAGGAGGTGAGTGTTACATAGACTTTCTCTTGTTTTTTCCTTATATGCGGTGGAGGGGAAGCTTGCTAAATGTAATACCACATAAAACATAGGAGGGAGCTGGGACGTATTGCAAAATATCTGGGGAACTCTGCATAGGACCACATTGTATTGATAATACAACTATAGTTTAAAATACATAAAGCCTGCATTTTGAAAGCCTTCTGAGGACATAAAAATTTACAATCTGCACCGGAGACAACTAATAAAAAGATACAATTCCTTATTGTATCTTTGCTTTTGTGGCAGTTTAATTGTTCTTGCTAGCGACTAACTGGGACATATAAGATATCCCTTCTTGCGGGAGTATGAGTAAGAAGAAGGAAACTACGTCCTTGTAACTTTGAAAAGTAGAACTGTGTTTCCAAGATCCATTGAGGTGGATTGCATACTGGATCTTTAAGCCCACTTCACTGCCCATACAAGAGGCTATAAGGATAGATGCTAAGCCTGAAAACACCTCTCCTCATTTATGAAGGCTTTGTTGCCTATAAGATATTTGGGATTTTCTTCTTCTTAGATACTACAGCATACTGGGTGGTTGAATCTGACCTAGTAGAAATACTCTTTCTTCTTATATAAAAAACAAAAAGCTTAAGTCTTCAGTGAATTGGACAGTTACTTTTGGGCACCGACGATAATTGAACTCTATAGCGTTAAAAGGACAAACAATTAAGGCTGCTTAATTATTGCCGGGGGATTATGCTGTTCCTTTTACTATAATTAGAATTGGCTGTAGGATTACTTTAAGCTTTACTAATTTTCATTGGCTGGAAAGCTGGTGTTTAAATGTAATTTTTCATTTTGTAGTAGGATGTATTCATTGAAAGCAGATAACTGTAGCGTCAGGAAATCTGTATACCCCTTTAGAACGTCTGTATAAAATAATTTCTAAGGGATCAAATAACTCTATCTTCCCTCCAGCTGTAATATTTTACTATTTAATGCTGTAAATGCATACTATTTCGCAAATCTTTTTAATTTGTTAAGAAAAAAAAGTGGTAGGATTATTGTACATAGATTGTTGCTGGTGTATAGTTAGATAATATTTTTTTTTTTTTCAGTTTTTTTTAAGTTCTTTAAAAGTGCTGTATGGTATACCTCGCTGATCTTTGTTATTATTTTCTAACATTGCAATAGAGCTATTATCTATTTCAAAGAAAAAATTTCACTCAGCAGACCTAATGGTCAAGTAGTACAACAAATGTTCTATAGTGATTAAATATCCTTGTCCATATCTTAGTTTTAGTAAGGCAAGGTCTAATGCTGTTGACCTATACAGCTGTTAAACACCTGCATTTAGAACACGTATAGTTATTACAACATAGCGCCTAATATTTACTGTTAGGCTATTCTAACCCCTTCTGTGAAGTAAAAAGAGACATATTAAAAATTGGTCACTAACTTTTGCAAGTAGGGGAGATCTTCCGAAGGGAAAGGAAAAGGGGAAAAGGGGGAGGCAGTGAGAGCAGCCAAGTTAAGAGTTGAATTTTGTCTATATAAGAGGATATCTCTACGGCCTTCTCTCCCCTCTTCTTCCCTCCATCCGGAAAAATGAGCTGTCCCCCTCTAAATATAGATACATTGAAAAATGGTTTCTTTATTTATTTATTTTTATATTTTTCATTACTATTTATTACTATTTATCAAACATGTCAAAGAGACGGTTGGCCCTCATATAAATAACTCGTATCACATAAATCATCTAAGAAACACTTTAGTGTTATAAGTTTTTCTTTTAGCGCTAGGTTTATGTTGGACTCAATTCTCTTTTTGGTTGTTCAGTCAGACCTCTGCTATATATGTACAGAGGAATTGGTTCTTTTTTTTTATATTGTTGAGCATTAGAGATTAATTCTCTATTGGGATTAGATTGTATCTATAGTTGAAAAGGGACTAATCTGTGATTACCCGATTGATTAGAAATCTATGGTCCCTTATTACAATTTATCTCAAAAAATTAATAATAGATGGCGTGATAATAAGGTTTATTCGCCATAACTGTATACTCCTGATATTATAATTATCCTTTTCCTCCAAGGTAAGGAGTATAGATTATAGTAAATTGGAAAAACGTATGGCGTGCTTAATTCTGTCTGATAGGATAGGCTAAAAATCCTGGTTGCCTTGGGCAAAACTGCTTTAGGGTTAGTATCGCCATTGTCTAGTAGAACAGTCCTTAAAAATGTATCTTTAACAATTCCCCCTTTTTTTTTCCTCACCTAATTCTCTGTAATAATTCACAGGTTTCACATGTAAGCACTCAATCACTTTTATTTTTACGGTTTCTTCCCTTCACACCTTCCCTTACCACTTTTTCTTCTCTCCCCCCTTTTTTTTTGGGGGGGGGATCTTTCCCTCCGATTCACTTAAAATTTTTCACTCTCAAGCACTTGGCACATGGATAGATTTCTCAACACTTACACCAAGATTTCTTCTCCAGCCATGGCGGGCTGACACAAAGACAAGAAATCTAAAGGCACCCTTGATAATTCAGAAGATGCACATCTGGCCGTAGTAAACTCAACTCCTATAAATGAGGCTGTGAATATTCAAAATCTGGTCACCAACATTTCTGAGGCTTTGTCTCCTAAATTTGACACTCTGAAATCTGAAATCAAACATGATATTTTGCTACTTACCCAGGAAATCAGACAATTTTCTAGCAGAATACAAGAAGTAGAGCAAAGGGTCTCAGATATTGAGAACCTAACTGCCTCACATAGCTCCAGCATAGAAGACACAAATGTAAAGATTCATAAAATGCAGATAAGATTGGAGGACCTCGAGAATCGGTCCAGAAGAAATAATATTAGGATTATTGGAATACCTGAGGGTAAACAATTTGAAAATGTAACTTTATTTATAACAGAAACGTTGGTCCAGCTTCTTGAAATGCCTCATACACAGGTAATAGTTGAAAGAGTGCATAGAATAGGGCTACCCCAGACAGACAACAGAGGTAATAAAAGACCTAGACCAGTAATAGCAAGATTTCTGAATTACCTAGACAAGGTCAATATACTTCAGCAGTTTCGAGAAAAACAACCTATTAGTATTGGAGGAGCCAAAATTCTCCTTTTTCAGGACTTCTCAGCCGAAACGGCTATAAAAAGAAGGGAATTGGCACTGATTTGCACAAAATTTATACAGCAGGGGTACCGAGCAACTATAATATATCCATCAAAACTTAAAGTTTTTGTCAAAGAAGATGTTCATTTTTTTGATAAGGCTCAAGAGGCCAGAAAATTTCTAACTGAGTTAGATTCCTTAGTATAGTAGGTCTCTTTTAAGTGTTTTATGGTTTACTATAAAGAAATGCAGGCCCTGTATAGGGATCTTTTTTGGGTTGAGGGAAGCAGGGGGGTGCCTCCCCCCCTTTTCATCCCCCCCTTTTTTTTCTTCCCTTCCTCTCCCTTGTCTTCCCCCTCTTTTTCTTTCTTTTTTCTTAAATCCTTCCTTATCCTTAGATAAATGACAAAGGAACCAGATAAATTTAAATTAGTATCATGGAATGTGGGGGGCATTTTGAACCCCATAAAAAGGAAAGCTATTCTTTCTCATATGAGAAAGATGCAAGCAGACATAGTGCTCCTGCAAGAAACACATTTAAATCTGGTAGAAACAATGAAACTGAAGGTTTCCTGGATTAAAGATGTAATTGCTGCACCTAGTTTTAGGAGAAAAAGAGGGGTGGCCATTTTGATAGGGAAGAGGGCTGAGTCTGAAATTATACACTCCAAGGTAGATCCGGAGGGGAGATATGTAATGTTGAAAATCAAAATCGCTAAACAAATTTATACACTATGTAATATTTATGCACCTAACGTTTTTGACTCTGAATTTTGGAACATATTGTAATCTAAAATACTTTCTTATTTTGAAGGGTATTTGGTACTAGGAGGTGATTTTAACATGGCCCCACAATGCCCTCTGGACAGATTAAGGCAGAGCTCTAAACAAGCAAAACATAAAAGAGACAATTTAGAAACAAATATGTTTAAAAAAAATCAAGCAAAATTTAGCAGTGAAGGACATCTGGAGGCTTCAGAATCCCAATGTACGGGATTATACTTGTTTATCTAATGCGCATAAAATGCTATCAAGAATAGATTTATTTTTAGTTGATGAACGGTTATGCACAATGAAAATATAAACAGGAATAACACCTATTGTTCTGTCTGACCATTCTCCTATTTTTTTTGAGATACATCTAAATCGCCCAAAAGGCACCCCTGCGCAATTTATTTTTCCTTATTATCTGGCAAATGATCTAAAATTCAAAAGATATCTTAATAATAAATGTAAAGAATATGTTTGCTTCAACTCTAACTATATTGACCATCTTGAAACTTTCTGGGGAGTGGCAAAGGCAGTTCTCAGAGGGGAAATAATAGCATATACTGCCACGTTAACCAAGAAACTGAAGGCAAGGCAAAAAGAAGCAATTAATTTTGTGGTTAATTCATATAATCGCTACCTTCTGGAGAAATCGCCCTTAAATTGGGCTAAGTACCTCAAAGCTAAGAATGAAAGGGATACTTTAGTATTGCTCTTAGAAACACAGAGACCTGAGATTCCAGGCCAAAATGTACCGATTTGGGAACAAATCTGGCAGACTTTTAGCCAAGTTGGTCAAAAGAGAAAAAATCTTTGATTGATAAACTCCAGTATAAAGGGAGGATTCTCTCAAAAATGGAGGATATCTCAGAGGTAATTGTAAAATATTATCAGGATCTCTATTCCTTGAGAACTGCTGATAAAGTCCAGTCTGTGGAATTTTGGAGTAGAATCAACTGCCCCACAATTTCAGCAGAAACAGTTAATAGTCTTAACAGTTTGATCTCTGAGGAAGAAATTGAAAAATCTATTTCTGAAATGTCCCTAAATAAAGAAGCAGGGCCCGATGGGCTTCCAAACGAGTTTTTAAAGATTTTATCCCAAGAAATTGTTCCATATCTGTGTAAACTTTACAACGACTTTTATATTCATGGTAAATTTATACCATCTTGTTTCTCTGCTTCATACACAACCTTAGTGCTTAAGGGGGGAAAAGATCCCACACCTATAGCTCTCTTGAACTCGGATTACAAGATTTTGACTTCAATCCTAGCACGTAGACTCCAGAGGTGCCTCCCACACATTATCCATACAGATCAAGCAGGGTTTCTTTACAAACGAAACTCTGCCTCCAAAATCAGATTCTGATGACAATGGAGTACTTCTGGAGGCAATGGGCAGGGGGTGGATAGAGGGCACCCCAGACCTTGCAATAGTTTCAATTGATGCTGAGAAAGCTTTCAATTCAGTGTATTTTAGCCACATGTTTACTTCTCTGGATAAATTCGGGTTCAGAGATAATTTTCTCAATTTCATAAAAAAATCTGTCAATGAACCTCGAACGAGACTGCTAGTTAATAATTCTTTACCTCCAGAAATTATACTCAAGAGGGGGACACGCCAGGGATGCCCTCTTTCGCCCCTTCTTTTTGATGTAGCCATAGAACCTCTAGCGCTTATGGTTAGACATTGTCTTGAGGGTATTAAAATAGGTAAGCACGAGATGAAAATTGCGCTATACGCGGATGATATACTTCTTTACATTGCAAATACTAAGACAAATATACCTAAACTTCTGCGTATAATAGAACAATTTGGATCTTTTTCTGGATACAAGGTAAATCCTTCAAAATCAGAGATATATTTGATTAGGAAAAATAGTGATTCCCTTGGTGGTATTCCGTTCAAAGTGGTCTCTGAGTCATTTAAATATCTAGAAATCACGATTCCAGTTAAACCTACTGATTTTTATAAATTTAATATAATTCCAATTTTAGTAAGTATACGAGAGAAATTGAAAACCTGGCAAAATTTACCAATATCTATTTCTGGAAGAGTAGCATTATATAAAATGGTTCTTCTTCCAAAGTTGTTATATGTCTTACAGAACACCCCAATTATAGTTTTTGAAAAGTATATCCGTTCACTTAATAGTGCAGTTAGAAGATTTAAATGGCAGGAGAAAAGATCAAGGATATCCCTATTTAAACTATCTCTTGCAAAGGAATATGGAGGTCTAGCTCTACCAGATATTAGATTGTATAACTTGGTCTTTCTGGCACGTACGGTGACAGATTGGATTTTTTCTAAAAATTACGTGTCGAATACTTCCCTTGAGGAAAGCATTTGTAACCCATTTCTTCTAGTAGGGCTGATTCATTATGAGCCAAAAGGGCTGCCCGTGGAAATTAAGAGGCTTAAAACTATTTTGAATTCATTAAAGGCTTGGTGGAAAATAGGGAGCCTGTTAAAAGTTAACTGCAAGGCTTCTCAGTATCTACCAATAATGGGGAATCCAAAATTTCAATCTGACCTTAATTTAGCAATATTTAAAAAATGGTCTAATTTAGGCTTGGAAAGAGCCCAGCAACTTATTAACAAGGAAAAAAAAATGTGTAAAAACATTTGAGGAACTGAAAAGTGAGTTCAACATATCTAACAAGGAATTTTTTGCATATATGCAAATAAGACATTATATCTTAGAACTGGTAAAAGATGTAGGCTGGTGCTGGGCCCTGGGAAAATTGGAAAGCTGGTTGTTGTTAATTAAAAGTGAAAGCATGTAAATTACTCCATGTTATCTTCTTCTCAGTGCTAGTAAGGGAGCTCCTCTTCTAGAACAAATTGTATCAGACTGGAACTTGTTGATCTCTCCTAATAATATAGATTCAATTTTTTTTCAAAAATCAATTTGTAAAGTATCTCAGGCTACTCTCTCTGCTACTTGGAGAGAAACATGTGTTAAATTAATGCATAAAGCATATTTCACTCCTGAAAAAGGTTATAAAGTACGTAATTCAAATTATAACAAATGCCCTAAATGTTCCTTTCCTGCAGCAGACTTGGTACATATGTTATGGAAATGCCCGAAAATTAGACATTTCTGGTATAAATTAGAATTTTGGTTTAACAACTCATTGAAAGTCTCCCCTTTGGTCCTTACATTGACACAGATCATATTCTGTATAAAATCCAGTGAAGAATATCAACCCCAGGAAAAACTAATAATCTTGTCAATTCTAGCAGCTAGATATTTAATTTTTAAAAATTGGAAAAAAACATAGGATTCCTACGATATCGGAGGTTAGAAACTGTCTCAAGAAACAGTGTATGCTGGAGCAAAGAGCCACTAATATAGATAGCGAAGCAGACAACAACAAAAATTTCAATAAATGGTCAGCTTTTATTAAAATACACTCGACGACTGAAATAGATTACATGATTTTTCCGTTTAGGAGCTCAGAGCTAGTACTACTTGGTGCCTGGTAATATGAGCAAAATAGGAGGGAGGAAGTGGAGATAATCCTTCCCTCTCTTCTCCTTTCTCCTTCCCCCTTGTCTCCCTTCCTTCCCTTTTTCTTCCCCCTTTTTTTTTCTTTTTCTATAAAGTGAAAACCTTAGTAATATGACGATAGAGAATAATGTTTTGTTATTTGATTCAATGGCAAAATTGAATGTATGTATAATGTATCTGTCTCAATTCTCTATGATTTCTTTCTTTATGTGATCTATTGCTGATGCTGATAATAACATAAAGATTATAAAATAATAATAATTGCATGCTCTATCTGAATCACAAAAGAAAAAAATTGGGTTCAGTGTCCCTTTAAGAACTGTTGAATAGAAAGAAATATGGTTTACAAGTTAAAACATTCAATATGTTGCCTATTTAAAGGTACATTAAGCACCTCCTGCTTTAGTTTAAAGGGACATGAAACCTACATTTTTTCTTTTATGATTCATATAGAGAATACAATTTAATACAACATTCTAATGTACTTCTATTATTTAATTTGCTTCATTCTTTAGATATCCTTTGTTGAAGAAATAGCAATGCACATGAGCCAATCACATGAGGCATCTATGTGCAGCCACCAATAAGCAGCTACTGAGCCTATTTAAATATGCTTTTCAACTAAGGCAATCAAGAGAATAAAGCAAATTAGATAATAGAAGTAAATTGGAAAGTTGTTAAAAAATGTATTCTCTATCTAAATTACAAAAGAACAAAATGTGGGTTTCATGACCCTTTAAAGCTTGTGCTGTGTCCCATACTCGCTAGCGAGGCCAAAAAGCAAAATATATAACCTAGACTTTCAGAATGCTGTATATTGTCTAAGCGATCCATTTGATTTGTAGCATTTGCAAGTTACAGTAGTGTGGGACTAAGAACAATTTTTCCACTTAAGCAAGAGGTGTTTAATGGGGTTTTAAATGTATCCTATTCAATGCTGACAGTTTAATGTTGCCTTATCATAATGTTGACTTAAATGCATGTTTGAAATTATGTCAGTTTTAAAATAGCAGCAACGGAGGCACTGGAGTGTTTAATAAATATATGTATAATAAAAGCATGGTCCATTAAATCCCTTTACTGTCAGAAAGGTCTGTTACATTTCCAAACCCTCTTTGAAAAACATGACATTCACATACTCCTAACTACTCCATAAAGATGACATTTCCAACAGGTGATATTTGATTTATGTGTGTTCATATTGGCCAAGATTACAAAAGACCAGATGAACTCAAAGGTAGATCTGTATCTACCAATAGGTCTCTAAGTGATGACCAGAAGATTACAAGATTGTTGTGTGATTTGCCATTTACATTTTAGCCAGTAGTGATATTATGGGCTCATGTTAAAATTATATGTTTTGCATAAGTATATATTTTGCACCACTGCAGCTTCCTCTAATAAAAAAAGGTTATTCAGCAGCACAAGAATATTAGTGATTGTGTTAAACAAAAATCAATTGCTTGTGCAAGACTAAATATTTAAAGGAAAATTTTATTTATATGCTAAATCGCTTGAAAGTGATATACATCATGACTGTAAAAAAGCTGACTAGAAAATATCATATGTACAACTGTATATAAAAATAAGATAGTTTACCTCAAAATGTTTTCAGATCATCAGAGTAAGTGCTCTGTGAACAGTTATCCTTCAGCTATTCCTTTTTTGCTGCCATCTACATAGAGAAAAAAAAACTACAGCTAATCATCATCAACACTTTTACCACAATCTCACAGGATTTCATATTATAATGTTCCTCTTCAGTTGAAGGAAATTTAAGAACCTGCACATGTCAGATGCATGTTCCTTTGGAATCCTGATTGGTTACTAGGGATGGGCGAATATGCTGAAAGTGTAATTTGTTTAGTAGAACAAATAGTCCTGTGGACATTGGTTTTGGACAATCGAATGTTGATAAGAATGAAAATCCATTAAGATTTGGTAATCGAATGTTATTTCCGGTTTTTGAATGTTACTTACATTTTCGACTGTTCTTAATTAGATTGAATATCCACATTTGAAATTTTGAATGTTACATTTGATTTAACAAATGATATTCAGATGTTAATAGTTCATGAAGTAAGGAATTTAGTAAACTGATACATAATTGATACCAGTGTATCAATTTAAGTTTTTCTATTTTGAATATTGAATAATTTGAATATTACATTTAAAGAGAGTAATAGAAATACTATTACAAATATATTGATCCAAATTTTTCTAAATAGAATATTGCATAATTCAAATAAAATTAGAAAAATTTGACTTGAATAATAAATGAATGTTAGAATGTAGTTTTAAGATTCAAAATGTGAAACAAACAAATATTTTAAAATTTGTTTGTTTTTTCGAATGTTGCAAAAGAATTTCCCATCCCTACTACTGAGCATGTGGAAGAGTTAACATTATATACTTATATGCTTTTGGGATTGGCTGATGGCTGTCACATGATACAGGGGCAGGGTAAATTTCAGAAAAAAAATATCTACTGCTCATGGTGAGATTCTATAAGATGCCTCATTACTATTAAGAGGCCCCATCAGAGAATCAGGGGTTGTTTTAAAGGTAATTTTACCTTCGGTATTGTGTCTCGTAGGTGAGACAATTAATTTACAAAATAATGCTCAGTAAAACAAACTGATAATTTGTCTCCATGCTGACACATTTTGGAGCCTCTGGCCCTAAGTGTTATTGCATTTTTATTATGCATTTGTTGACTATTCAGTTCTACTGTTTTTAATGGTCCTTTAAGAAAATGCATGTGTGTAATCAGTTAAGAGATACAAATCAAGAGCATATAAAAGGATACACCTCTGAATGTTGGGTGGAATCTAAGTTCCTAGTCTCCCTGGATGTGGCCATTCAGTAACATATTTAAATAAGCTTGTGTTCAGATCTCACCAATCATCATGTAAATGGTTCTGGTTAATTTCTCTATAACTAAAGGTACATTAAACTATTGGGTACAACTAGAGTTGCATTGTTGCTAATCACCATACTATTGTTTTCCTCTTTCAGCTCTCTTCAAAACCATGTATGTTACAAAACCATTTCAAGTGCCAGTTTGTGAATCTCCATCATTTTATACTGGGCACCGCCATCTTGCAGTGCATGTTTTCTTGTACCCAGTAGAGATGTGCAGGGAACAAAATTTTGTATAGGGTGCCATTTTTGTTACGAATATTCAAGGAAATTTGTTTCCTGAAAATTTGTTGTTTCATTTTCGGTAAACGTTTACATTCGCTTTTTCGTTAAACGAATGTAAATGTTTCAAAGCTACAGGTTAAAAGTTCCCCTGTAGCTGCAATACTCACCCTAACACGCTCTGGAGAGTGCACTAACCCAATCCGCTTCTTGACAGAGCCTGGCCATGCTAACAGGAGGCTTAGCTGTTTGGCTCACAGGACCTGCACTAAAGGTAAGCCTTCTGTTATCGCGGCCAGGGACCTGGCAAGAAGACGACCGGGTTAGTGCGCTCTCCAGAACATGTTAAAGGGACAGTAAACCT
>CAJPDP010514768.1:0-11328 GCA_905336975.1 Bombina variegata variegata
TAAACAACTGTTTATTTGTCTACATCAGAACTGTAAACAAATAAGTACAAATTTCAATGATGGGATCGGGTAAGGGGTAGTGCCTATGATTCTAGGAACGCCCTTCAGCCCACAATCCCATTTATGAAGAGACTATGCCTTCAGGACAGCCAAATAGCTAGGACATTCCATGCTGTCTTAACAGCGCTAAAGCCCAGGCAGTTAGGACTGCATGGAACATTTCTAATGGTGGGAAAGGGTTGAATATATATATATATATATATATATATATTTATATATATATATTACATAAATGTTAGCAACTGCACTCTCACTAACCAAAAATAACAACAACCAGGGTGCCAGCAGGGGCAATAAATAGAAAATATACAGACCTCACTCTTTATTCTGGTGACATTTCGAGGATAATCCCCCCCTTCCTTAGACCACATTTAGGCATGTGTATATATATATGAATCTCAATGTTAAAGCCATTTGTCTGCCTTTTTTTCTAACACCTAAGACCTCATATCTTTGAGCCCTTATAATTTTATTGTGCAATATTTTTTATAATATTTTTTGATAGTGTTATTATAAGTGTAACTGTACTTTACAATGAATTTTGTGACACTTTTTTGTTTTGCGAAACAGTTAACCAGAGCTCTGAAGTCACAGTAATCATGCTATCCTGACACGCTTTAAATTCTATAGTGCTCAACCGATCACGTTTACTTTATACTTGTTATACAAGTGCTACATCTGATGCGTGCAAACAGCCGCAATAAACCCGATATCGCTTGCGTGTAATTGTTAGGGCGCCACTTATAATCTGGCTCTATATTTGTTGGAGATTTAAAGTGGGGCAGACAAAAATTAGTGAGTGTGAGGCATCCAGCATTTAACATAAGCCATATCTTCATTATATATTCAAGAGTATGTGGACACTCCAACTAATTATAGAGTAGAGGTGTTTTAGCCACACACATAGGCAATGCAATGATTTGTACTGAATAGCTCAGTGATGAAAACAGCATAGGATGCTACAAATCAGTTTCTGAAATTTGCGCCCTACTAGATCTGTCCCGGTCTACTTTAAGTGCTATTATTGTGAAGTGGAAGCGTCTAGGTGCAATATAAACCCAGCCACAAAGTTGTAGACCACACAATCTCTCAGGGCTGCATGCATCAACAGGTGAGTGGATGAGGTTCACTGTTATAAACCTTGTCTGCCCAGCCTTGCGGCGGCAGCCAGGCAGCATTCATAAGTGTTTGCATTAAGGGAAAAACAGTTACATTGATACTGCACCTATTTTTAATTGCCTGAGACTGAGTGTAATATCTAAGTGACTATACTTTTTTTTCTCATTTCCTTTTATTCTCTCCTGTAAAGGGTTTTGATTCTCTTTGAAACATATACAATATTTTATTGCTAGTAACGCAGACAACATAGTGTGCTGTTTTTGTTTTGATATTTTTAATATCTGTATTTTTGTTTCTAGGGACTCCTGTGTGGTTTTTTGTGAAGATTGCACCAATTCGAAATGAGCAAGATAAAGTCGTTTTATTTCTTTGTACATTTAGTGATATCACTGCTTTTAAACAGCCAATTGAAGATGATTCAACAAAAGGTATGTACATGATATTTGTTAAATAAACAAATTTATAATAAAAAGACAGGGTGAAATCACTTAGTTTGAAATTAAAATGAGTTATAGATTTCTTTCTGATATATTTTAGGTTATTTCTACTTTCCCTCTCATTGGATACTGTGACCGCCATCAGCCAATCACAAAATGCATATACGTATATTCTGTGAA
The DNA here is from genome assembly GCA_905336975.1 of Bombina variegata variegata. Classification (NCBI taxonomy): domain Eukaryota; kingdom Metazoa; phylum Chordata; class Amphibia; order Anura; family Bombinatoridae; genus Bombina; species Bombina variegata. The sequence continues at coordinate 1,797 of CAJPDP010514768.1, forward strand.
TTCTTGCACATGCTCAGTAGGAGCTGATGCTTCAGAAAGTGTGCACATTTAGATAATGGAAGTAAATTGGAAAGTTGTTTAAAATTGTGTGCTCAATCTGAATAATTAAAGTTTAATTTTGACTTTAGTGTTCCTTTAAATGAACATTAGTATTTCAGCCCATTGGCTGCCAGACAGGGGATAAAATGTGCTGCATAGTAACATGTTGTGACCATCTTTGTCATCCAGTTAAACTTGAGAGGTGAAACTGTGGCCATCTTAAAATGTATAGATCCATCAGCTTGCAGCTAGCATTCCATTGGTTGGGGATAATTAATTTGTGTAAATATTTATTTTTTTATTGGCATGTAACTTATTCAGCAGATTCCTTAAATATATTCACTGTCGACCAGATTTATGTCTTAACTAATTACAAATGAAAGCAGAGAAAATGTATAGTCTGATTCAACACCCCCAGGAGATGAATAAATGCACCATTTGCCAATAAAGATTTTTTTTTTAAACAATACAGTATTTATATTCATGAAAATAAAACAAAAACTAAATAATGCAGGCACTAAATGTAAGTGTTACAAAGTAATTGGAATTGATTTACCCACAAGATAGCTCTGTCATTTAGATGTATTACTTATTCTGATAAAATGAATATCAACAGCAGATTTATTTATCAATGTACAATACATGAAAACATTGTGGAATTTTGTTATCATCAGTATTCCTTTGATGTGTAAGATCTTCATCAGATTTTTCATTTTACAGATTTTTTCCCCTTTCTGGGTTGGTGAAAAACCCCCATTATACATTATTTTAATCAAAATGAACATCAATAAAAAATCTAAACATAAATAAAAAAAATGGTACATGATTATGTTTAGGAAAATGTATGGCATTGGCAAAACTCCCAACTGTACCACCATCCTTCAAAATGTGTTTTGCCATCACTTCTACCACATTAATTCCCCTGGATTGCAACCTAATCCAATCATGACACTGCCTGATTCACCTAATGGCCTCTGATAAACCCCCACCCCCCAGCCTACTGCTCCCAGTAAATGTTAGGTGGTATGAAATGGTTCTGTTTGCAAAAGAGCAACAAACCAATAAATCCCCCCAGATTCCAGAAAAAATATACTTTGCATTGCACCAAAGAGGACAGAACGAAACAGAAAAGGATTATGTTTTTCCTGACTCTGGCTATCAGCAGCAAGGATGAGTACTATGGGATGATAGTAAAAAGCTTCAGTCGAGTATTACACATCCCCACACTGTTTATCCACATTTTAGTGGTGTGAGACTCCAGTGGATGTTGCTTGGCTCAGATGCATATTAGCTGTTTGGGAAACTGGGGGTGGCGGAAACATGGCTCTTTATAGCATTAGGTTGGACAACCTTGCCTTACAGTATATGCTAACACTCTAATCTATTAAGTCTTTACAAGTTTGTACATATTCTATGGGGAACTGATGTTTCTATACTGATTACCAGTATGGCAACCTTCTTGTAACTATTTATTGACTTATTTATTACAAGTAATTTTATCTGACCAGCAACTACTCATTTAAAGGTACATAAACCCCATTTTTTTTCTTTCATGATTTAGATAGAACATACAATTTTAAGCAACTTTCCAATGTACTTCTATTATCAAATTGACTTTGTTTTCTTGGTATCCTTTGTTGAAAAGGAGGTAAGAAGGCTCAGGGCATGCACGTGTCTGTAGCACTGTAGCAGTTTTGAAACACTGTTTTTAACAATTGTATACATTGTGCAAACTGCTGCCACCTAGTTCTCAAAAACATTTTTGCAAAACTGCTTCCATATAGCTATCTAGATAAGTGCGTGCTCCCTACCCAGGGCCTAGTTTCCATTGCTGTTTTAAACTGTTTAAACTGGTGATTACCAAACATATCTCCTTTAAAGTCTATGGAGATATTTTATGTTAACACCAGGTTACACAATTTGCATCAGCAATGGAAACTAGACGTAGGTATTCACTTCAACTCAGAATACCATGGCAACAAAATAAATTTAATACAGACGTAATTTAGAAACTTTCTTTAAATAGTATGCTCTACCTGAATCATGAAAGAAAAAAAGGTGTTTCATGTCCCTTTAATATGAGATTACTTATTCTTCTTTTTTGTGAGTGCTATAATACAGTATATGGTTTCAAAAGACAGATTAATTCCTGTGCAAACTAATTTGTTCGCAGACTAAATTATGCAATTTTCTTTATAATGTGTTTGCTTTTGATTAACTCCATTAGAGGTGAAGTGATTATTTTCAGAGGAATATTGGTGTTATCACCTAATGTTAAAAAAAAATAAAAATACAGAATTTTGTCTCCTTATCCAATACAAGTTTTGAACATTATTAGGCAATAAAATGTCATGAATGATGTATAAAAGATGTTAAAGACTCAAACTAGTACAAATTAAAATTCTCTTGTTTTCATTGGTAATCTGAATAAATTGTATTTGCTTTTTTTGGAAATGTGATATGTGTTATTTCCAGAACTTGTCTGAATAAACATTATCTTACTTAATCATTACTTTTTAAATGTACTTTAATTTAATTTGACAAACACTGTCAAGCAAAGTTAATAAGATTTGCTAGTTATTATATTTCTGCCGTTGGAAATGTTCAATATAAAACATAAGAAACCTGTGCATAAAAAATAAAATATATATACATTTTACAACAGAGTTAAAGTCTGGAAAATCTTTAATCCTTGAACCAAAAGTAAATACAAATAATAAGAAAAAAGTACTAAAAATAAATTTTTGCAAAATTCTAAGAATCAGTCTTTCTAGATGAAAAATGTAGAGGTATTTTTTAATATCTGTTTAAATGAGATAATTTAAATCTTATTTGACAGACCATTTTTTCAATTTCATAATACAATTGTTTTAAACCTTGGATACTTAGATGTAATTGTTCCTTGTTAATATTTTTTTTATGAATGTTAATTCCCTACAAACATTTCCCGTGCATTTTATAAGACCCATTTAAAATATTTTACAACATTTTTGCATTTAAAAAAGGATTTAAATCCTTGAGCCAAAAATAAAAAATAAAAATATATTTTTGCAAAAAAAATAAAAAAAATAACACTTTCTTGTTAAAAAATAAATAAATAAGGGAACATAAAAATATCTTAATAAAAAAAATCTTGTTTTATATCTATTTAAGATTAAAAAACTTAAATCTAATATTACAACCCATCATTTCAATTTTATAAATCAATTGTTTTTATACATTGGATATATTTGTTCCCCCTGTTGGGACGTTTTTTTGTATCTTGGATATCTGTATGTTAACAAGAACCATTGCCAGAGTACCCACAATGCAGCCAGCTTAGGACTTCATCAGTATAGAGGGACTTAGCCGTATTTCAAACATTTCCTCGCGTTATACCTTTTTAACTTCAGACTTTACTAATGTATCTGCTATATAAAGTCGCTATAACAGTGTTTTTTTACAAGTTTTCTGGGCCCCAGTAGAGAATCTTGTCTAGGGCCTACATGATTAAAGGGATATTAAGGAACTCAAAATTACCCCCTCCCATGAAATGTTTATTTATGCCATTAAAAGAAAAACCTACATCATTCAGACATTAGTTTTCTGACCCTACTACATGCTGCACTCTTATCTTTTGATCAGTGCAAGATCTCATTTATGTCTCTGATATAAAACAATGGAGAATTACACTTGATTGGTGACTGAGGGGGTGGCAACAAATGTCCCCTCCTCTGGAATTTGCTTCTTGTATCTAATCTTATTGGGACATTGTGCTGTAATCCTTCTAATTTAGGGCCATATTACCAGTGGCATGCTACATTGTTTTCTTCTTGCATGTAACTGTGCTAAAGTTAACATTTTAGCACGTCTGGAGAAGCGTGTGTCTTAAAAAGTTAGCGTGTATTACAAAGACTCAAGAGCACTTACCTCAACACCGAGCTAACTTCTCCCCATAGACTTCTATGGGGCACTCTAAAATAAACCAAACTATTAGTTATCACACGTGTGCTAACCCGACACTGCGCTGGACCAATTGTGCTTAAGCCAAAGGTGAATTAGGAATACTTCAAATTCCTATGTTCTTCACATGTTCTTTTTATCTTATATTATTAATTAAAAGAAAAATATATATCTATTTCTATATATCTATATGTATATATATATAACAAATGTAAGGTACTTTACAAACAGAAATACTTTCCTATGAGATGATATAAGTGGAAGTGCACAAATATTGTGCACTTGCAGGTGGACAAGGTTTCCAGTTACGGAACCTACATGTCACATGTTCGGGCCCGTCAATGCTGCCTAAGGATGGAGGCTACCTATCTTGTGATCACAGGCTTGCTCATCTTTCTGCAGCTTGACAAATTGAACCCTATGGGGCATATTTATGATTGTGCGAGCGGACATGATCCGATATAGCGGATCATGTCCGCTGCACATCGATAAATGCCGACAGCATATGCTCTCGGCATTTATCATTACACCAGAAGTTCTTGTGACCTGCTGGTGCAATACCGTCCCCTGCAGATTTTCGGCCAATCGGCTACTAGCAGGGGGTGTCAATCAACCCGATCATATTTATTTGGGTTGATTTCTGTCAATTTCTGTCCGCCGCCTCAGAGCAGGTGGACAGGTTGTGGAGCAGTGGTCTTTAGACCGCTGCTTCATAACTTCTGTTGCTCGCCGGAAACACGGGGCATCAAGCTCCATACGGAGCTTGATAAATATGCCCCTAAGTGTTGAATCACATCCCAGTTGTAAATTTAGCATCTGGTGGTAACTGCAATCATCTGCACACACTTTACTGGAAGTTTTAGTATTGCCATTTTTTAAGTTTTAATGTGTTGAAGACTAAGTTATTATACATAACCAGAATTACATTACGAAATACATTGCATTATAAAGTATTTTACACAGCGTAAACTTTATTTTTCCCTTCCATTTTACTATACTTTCCATAGCATTTTTAACATGTTTATTTTAAAAACGATATACTTCTGTTTCGGTATCAGAGCACTTTGATGCGTCCAAATTTCTTTAAAGCAAGCTGCACTGAACATGTTAATATGACCCTTTGATCTGCCTTTAGTGCTCACTATCAAAGTCTTGCAGCTTTCAAACAAGAACACAAAATTCAGTATTATTGTAAGTTACAGGACTGAGGCAAAGTTTTAACCATAACTTTTTTCACAGGTTATGCAAAGGGAAAGCCTGCGTACTTGTGACAATCAAGTCATTTTTATATCTACTATACCTACCTATTAAGCACTGCATTGCAAATGGTCTACATGTAAAATATCTCAAATTTGTTTTGTAAAAGAAAAATATGCATTGCTTTACAGTCCAGGGGGATCGCTGTGGTCAATAATAGAGAAATCTAAATGGGTGGCTGCACTGATCAAACAATACTGTGTAGAATGTTGCAGGGTTAGTTTGCTGAAGTCTGCAGAATGCATTTTTCATGTCCAGGTGAAAAGCTGTGATCAATAAGAGATATGTAAATGAGTGCCTGAACTCATCAAATAATACTGTGTAGCACCTTGCAGAGTAAGGAGCCAAATTATTCGGATCTTGATGCCCCTGTTTCCGCGCGAGCCTTTAGGCTTGCTGAAAACAGTAGTTATGAAGCAGCGGTCTAAAGACTGCTGCTCCATAACTTGTCTGCTGCCTCTGAGACTGCGGTCTTTAATCCGCCTGATCCTATACGATCGGACTGATTGACACCCGCCGCTAGCGGCGGATTGGCCGTGAATCTAAAGGGGGCGGCATTGCACAATCAGTTCACCAGCATACGCTGTCGGCATTTATCGATGTGCTGTGGACATGATAGTAAATCGGCTCCTAAGTCTGCTCAAGTCTGCAGAATGCGCTCCTGAATTATAACGGGAAATCCCATTTTGAGTGTGATGTCCCTTTAATATTATAATTGGTTCTAACTGTAAAAACAATGGCTAATTATTAATATAAGATACAATGTATAAAGCTATGATGTAATGTCATTGTGTTTGCTGCATGTGTTTCATCTGTGTTTTATTTCAAGTTTGTTTTGTTTTAAAGCTTAGCCTAAATATTTATATTTAATCGCGTTTAATCAATGTTCATAAATACAAAGGTGCTGAAACATTTTCCATTTAACACATTGGTAGATAATTTATTCCAATTGCTTTGTCCCTGTGTGTAATGTCAATTTTGTTTTTCCAAGGCTGGGGAAAATTAGCACGCCTGACAAGGGCACTTACCAGCAGCAGGGGGGTTCTGCAGCAGCTTGCTCCAACGGTACACAAAGGAGAAAATGTTCATAAGCATTCACGGCTTGCTGAGGTAAAACACAAGACAAACTAATATAAATAATGCATTCTTCTTCAATGTAGTGTTTCTTCATGTCAAACAAACATTCATGTCAAACAAACATTCAGACAAGGTTGTATATATCTATCTACAGAATCTATCTCTAACTATCTATATATCTTTCTGTCTGTCTCTATCTATCTATCTATCTGCCTGTCTATCTGTCCATGTCTGTCCATGTCTGTCTATCCATGTCTATCTTTCTGTCTGTCTATCATTTATTATCTATCTATCTATCTATCTATCATTTATCTATACATCTAACAGTTTCTATCATCTATCTATCTAAAGAAGAAGAATTTATATGATCTATGTAGCAGTGTAAATATTTATATTTTTATTATGACTTGAATCCATTTGTACATTTAAATAATACCTTTATATCTGCTTCCTATTAACAGTAAATGACTCTGGTAAATAAGTAACGTAAATGAATATATACTATTTTTTCACAAATAATTAGATACATAGTGGTCTAGACTCACGAATCAGTCAAATAATTTTCCAGTGAGGAAAAAAATGGTTCAATTTGTGTATAAAGCCAATTCATTTTTGAGAAGCTATATCATAGTCTATAAAATCACATAGAAATTGGAAATATTTCAATCTGTAGTTTTTTTTAATTAGTAACGAATTAAGCTAAATTTATATGTTACATGTTACAGCACAAATACTTAAAATGAAATGAAAATAAAATGTTTTTTGATGGTTAATATTATTGGAAATTGTAGGGTCTATATACATTATCAGGGACATGATGACATAGACAAGTACAAATGCAGCATATTTATAAGCCCATTTTTCCCCCCTGAGTTCTGTCAAGACTCACAAATCACTGCAGGTTGTTATTAAATATATCCTTCCTCTGGCTGTTCTATTAATGCACTGTAAAATATAAGCAACATCTCAGTCGGGCATTGGTTTAAATATTAAGAAATGGAACAAGGCTTGTAGTATGTTTATTTTTTAATGGAGTTTCGTACTAATGTCTATATTCCATTTTGTATCAGCAATGGGGTCTTCTAGACCAGAAAAAAAAAAATACTATTTAGTAGAGGATGTTTGTAATCTAGTTATAGTTTCTTGTTGACTAACAAAATAAATGTAAAATAATGTAAATGACTTACATGGTTAATGCAGCAATGCAAACCTGCCAATCACAATGCAAACCTGCACCTTTGAGTTTCTACAAATTGTTTGCAAAGCTGTCACCCTTTCAAATTCCCATATTTATTTCTCACGACGGGGTCACATGCATCACTTGAGTCAGCAGAAAGAAGACAGGGGTTTTGATTGAGTGTCATCTTTGTTAACATTTATAGATAATGCAAGCAATGTAACAAAGAGGCTGAATTGTAGCATACAGTCATTACAGGAGAACAGTGAAATAGAAGATTCACCTTTTTGTATTTATTGGAAAATAGAGAAAAAATGTCAGGCTAAATTCCAGTCCAGCTGTTTGTTTGTTTTTTATGATATCTGATTTGGTATTTAGAAATCCTATACATTATGTGTAGAAGAGGCTCATCCTCAGAACATCTGGATGTAGGTCTGCTGTACCTACAAAATACAAATAGTTGACATTTACAAACACTAGTCTTTGTATTATTATAGGTGTGAGTGGTATCACTGTTTTCTAAAAAATCTTCTGATATCCTTGACAGTCCCTGGCACTAGTATAAAATGACATGGCAAAAGATATATTCCAGTATCTTTTGATCACCAGCTTTAAGGGGAACATTATTTATATGAGGATTTCATACCATTGGGTATTTTCTTTGAAAGTCTCTAAACTGAAAGATTGCTTACCACAATGCAAGGGTGTTAAAGGTCAAGATCTTGTGCACAGGGAAATCTTGATACTTATGATATCCTGTTGCAAAAATATTATGGTTGGCAATCTTGATCTCAGGTAAGGTAAGAGTTAGTGGTCAGGATAGGGATTTGAGTTAAGGTTTGGGGTTACACAGTTTGGTAATGAGATTAGGGCAGCATTCAAGTTAGGGTTAGGGAGTTGAGATTACATTTATGGATTGAAAGGGGCTGGAATTAGGCCTATGGATTGGATTAGGATTTTTAAAAATATTTAAAAGGCACATGGAAGTCAAAAATAAATTTCCATTTTTCAGATAGAGTGTATAATAAAAAAAAAAAAATCAAGCTGACTTCTATTAGCAAATTTACTTCTTTCTCTTGGTATCCTTTGTTGAAACTTAGCTCCTTCCCTAAGTAGGCTCAGGAGTGTGCTCCATATAAGTGCTCAAGACACGTGCATGCTCCTGAGCCTACCCCAGTATACTTTCATGGAAAGAAGCTAGGTTTCAATAAAAGAGACCAAAACAACATTTGATAATAGCAGTAAATTGTATTTTTGTTTCAAAATTAAAGTCATAAAAAGATTAATGTTATTGTTGCTTTGCATGCCTCTTTAAATAAGGCTCTTTAATATGAATTTGTTGAGTTTAAAGGGACATAAAAGGGACATAAAACCCCAAATCTTTTCAATGTATTTTTCTTATCAAATTTGTTTCATTCATAGCAGCAATGTACTACTGGGAGCTAGCTGAATTAATCAGGTGAACCCATAACTAGAGGCATGATTATAGCCACCAATTAGCTAGTGTATTGTTATTCTTGAGTCTACCTATGTATGCTTTTTAACAAAGAATACCAAGAGTATGAAACAAATTAGAAGAAGAAGAAAATTGGAAAGCTGTTTAAAATTGTTGCTCTGTCTGCATCATGAAAGAAACAAATGTGGGGTTTATCTCTCTTTAATGGGGCAGAATATATCCTCTACTGTTCTTTACTTGAGAGTTAATTACAGAGTGTTCATCTCTCTTTAGTGGTCTAGATCAGGGATGGCGAATCTTGGCACCGCAAATGTTCCAGAACTACATTTCCCATGAAGCTTAGGAACTCTGCAATCCAGCTGAGCCTCATGGGAAATGTAGTTCTGAAACTTCTGGAGTGCCAAGGTTCACCATCACTGGTCTAGATTCATATTGCTCACGAGGTAACTGAAGAGCCTGATGGTAAAATGTAGATCATGTTCAAAATTCATTGAGCATCACTTCACCTATATTTTGTTAATGGACTTTCCTGTCATTATCCTCTGTAGTTCTGTGAAGTGCCCAATACATGATACCTCGCACAT
>CAJPDP010514906.1:0-10214 GCA_905336975.1 Bombina variegata variegata
TAGGGAAAAGGGACAAGGAAGGTTGTCTACTATTCTGGGTCGCAGAAGGCAGCTGTATGTGAGGTGAGTGCTAGCCTGCTTATTAATGAACATTAAGACGCTGTGCCCTTCCAAATTGCTAACATCATCTCATGGGTTGCCAGTTTTTTAATTTTCATGTAATGTAGTTTCTCCAAATTCAACAAGTTCTCCACTGAGGACTGCCATTCGTCAAGTGTGGGAACCCGAGAGGACTTCCACCCCCAAGGAACAAGCCTTTTGGCACCAGTGAGCATGATCAGCATAAGGGCCCTAGTATGTTCATCCCTGATCTTAGGTAAGCGTAAAAGTAGCAAAGTCTCAGGTGTATTAGGGATAGCAATCTGTAACCTACATGACATAGTCTCAAATACAGCCTTCCAGTAGTCCTGCAGTCTGGGACATGCCCACCAAATGTGAAGAAGTGTGCCTGGGCCACCACAACCCCTCCAACACAAAGAGCTCGCCGCTGGGAAGAGCCTATGTAATTTCGCTGGGGTGTAGTACCACCTAGTCAATAGTTTAAGGTGGATTTCCTGTACAACCGCCGAAACAGAGGACCGTTTTGTTAAAGTAAACGCTTTAATCCAATCTTCCTCTTCTATTATATTGTTAAGATCATTGCACCACATCGATGTGTACGTAGGTAGCTGTACCCCTGGTGGCAAGAGCAGGAGTTTATATACTTTAGATATCAGCCGCCTGGGAGGGGTATGATCCACACAGAGGGCCTCAAACGGAATGAGCTCTCTATTAAAATTCCCCCTGTTTTTGTGGTGTCTCAAATAGTGCGATAATTGATGATATCTGAGCCAGGATTGAAAGAGCTCTCCATGACGCTCAGTCAACTCACTCCACGACCGTAGTTTCCCCGCATCAAGAGCGGAATGTAATATTCCATCACGGAGACTGTAGCCAGAGCCCAGTCAGGAGCCCAATACGTGATACGGGAGCTCAGGATTCTCTATAATCGGGACCATTGGGGAGTAGATTGATGAGATATGGGTACTGGTGGCAATCAGTCTATCCCACTCCTGAAAGGTTGTGAGAGTTAAGTGGTATTTATGAATTAGCTTGGGGCGGTTTGGTGCGGGAATCCATGCCATAGCACCTATGTTGTGTTGTTTAAAAATTTGACCGTCGAGCCTGACCCACTGTTTATGTGGCGTGTTTCGAGACCACTCAATTAGTCTTTGCAAGAGTATGGCTCGTCTATATTTGGACAGATCAGGGAACCCCAACCCCCCCTTCTCACGAGGGAGGTATAGAGTCCTCCTAGAGACCCTGGGTCTCGTGCCATGCCATACAAACTGCTCTAGAGAGCGTTGTAGTTGCATTAGGAAATCGTTAGGTAGTGAAATGGGGACTGTTTGCATTATGTACAATATACGCGGCAAAATATTAATTTTAATTAAACTGATCTTTCCCAACCACGATAGCATTTTATTTTTCCAGGATGATAGATCATTGGTTAATTCCCTTTTTAATGTTAAATAATTGTTTTTGAATAAATCCGTCGGACTAGCGGTCAGATATATCCCCAGATATTTTAATTTGATAGAGGCCATAGAAATGTTATGATTTAACGCCAAGGACTGGATATGTTCTCTAGGGGTATTAATGTTTAGCATCTCGGACTTAGATAAATTTAGGTGGAAGTTGGAGAGTTTTCCGTACTGATCTAATTCGCGTAGGAGTTCAGGGACCGAGGTCTCCGCATCAGTGAGGGTATACAGGATATCGTCCGCATAGAGCGATTGTTTAATTTCAACATCGCCCACTCTAACTCCCGTGATCTTTGGGTTCCTTCTAATTGTTTGCGCTAGCGCTTCAATAGAGAGCGCAAAGAGAAGCGGTGACAGAGGACACCCCTGTCTGGTCCCATTTGTAATGTTAAAAGCGTTCGACAACGTGCCATTTACCCGTATCCGAGCGTTTGGTGCCGAATAAAGAGCGAATGTCATGTTTATGAAAGAGTCACCAAATTCATCGCCTTCATGACTCGACGCAGAAAAAGCCAATCAATCCGGTCGAAGGCCTTCTCCGCGTCGGTCGAGAAAAGGACCAGCGGGATACCTACATTTTGAGCGTGGCTGATCAGCTGAATCACTTTGTTAGTATTATCTCTCCCTGTTTGTGTGATGTAGCATTAGTCCGATGCACGTCTTCCTGCATGGGAGAGATATTATATAACTTATTGTAGTAGTCATGGAAGGAGTTTGCTATCTGCTTGCTGCCTCTCAGTATTGTGCCATCCGTGCCCTGTATGTAATGAATATATGATTTTAGTTGCTGCCTATGTATGCTTCTAGCTAATAGCTTGCCTGGCTTGTTGCCCCCTTCGTAATAATGTTGTTTTGTGACTAGCATCTTACGGTGCAAAACCTCAAACTGGTGTACACTGAGTTGTTTTTTAGCGTCCTCTAAGGACTTATAGACCTCTTTATCAGTAGGGTCACATTTATGTACAGATTCAAGTTGTGTAATACTATCTAAAATCTGTTTGTGTTTCTGATTTTGCATTCTGATCAAGCGTGCCTTATGTTTGAGGAATATTCCGCGAATTACACATTTATGAGCCTCCCAAAAGAATGTGAGTGATGTATGAGAAGGATCATTGTGTGATAGATAATCTGAAAGGGATTTCGGGACATCTGCTTTTACCTCTGGGTTCTCTAAGAGGAGTTCATCCAACCTCCATATGTAGGCTGTAGGGGGTATGTCAGGCCATTGTATGTTACAGGTAAGAGGGGCGTGATCTGACCATGTAATTGGGCCTATTGTGCATTTACTAACCATGTCCAACCCGACTGAGTCAAACAAAAAGTAATCTATACGAGAATATTTGTTATGAGGTGGTGAGAAATATGTGTAATCTTTGTCTGTCGGGTGGATTGTTCTCCAAACGTCATGTAGTTGTAAGTCTGTTAAGGTTACCTTGATAGATTTGATAGTTTTACTGGGGATGCTTGTCGAACCATTAGAAGTGTCTATACTTGCTTCAAGCGGCGTATTATGATCTCCTGATAAGAAGACCGGACCTTTAGCTAAATCCAGAACGAGCTTTGATAGTTTTTTCACAAAGTGGTGTTGTTCTAAGTTCGGTGCGTAAAGTGTGACTAACGTTAGAGGATGCTCATAGAGCGTGCCTGTCAGGAGTAGAAATCTACCGTCAGGGTCCCTCTCTACATGGGTGATTTTTAAGGGAACAGAATGGTGTACAAGAATGCCCACCCCGCATTTTTTAGTATTTCCCGAGGCAAATACTGCCGTGGGGTAATGTCTAGGGTTCCACTTTGGTTCTTTGCCCCTACGAAAATGAGTCTCCTGTAGGAAAATAATGTGGCTGTGTGTTTTACCGAGTTCTCGCATTGCTATCGATCTCTTGCCCGGGTCATTAAGGCCCTTTGCATTGATCGTGGGGAGATTGAGACTATGTAGATTGAATCTGCGTTGCGAGTGAGCCATCTTTGCTTAGGGAAAATAGGGGAGGGATAGGAGATGGGAAGAAAGGAGGGGAAAAAAAATAAAAATATATGTGAAAACTGTATACAAATCTCTAAAAAGAAGAAAAAGAAGAAAGGTATAGCCTAAGAATATTTAGATAGTGAGAAGAAACGAAGATTAGACTTTAAAGTCAGGAAAGTAAGAACCTCCAAAAGAAGGAAACAACAACTACCCGAGCCGTTAAGGTAAACCGCTCGTGCAGAAGGAGAGGTAAAGTAGGGAGAGTAATCCTTTGGCAAATACAATCTTTAACATTTTATTAGAATTTTCCAGGACCCAGGAATTCCCAGATCCCGGAAGCGGTTTGAGTATGGCAACATGGGTTAAAGACGGGGGAAAGGGAGTCCAGCGGGAGAGATTGGTGGGAGAAGGTAAATGAAGGGAGGGGAGTATAAACGGAAGAGGGAGGGATTGTAAAGGAGGAGGGGGGAAGGGAGAGAAAGAAGAGAAGGGGGGGAGGGAAAGGAAGGGTAAAGGTGAAGAGGGGAAATGAAGGGGAAGGGTGAAGAGCGAGGGGAAGGGAAGGGAAAAGAGTGAAGGAAAAGGAAGGGGAAAATGAAGGAGGGGGGAAATGAGGGAGAGGGGCAATAAGGGAGAGGGGAGGGAGGAAATGAGGGGTGGGAGAGGAGGGAGATGAGTGAGAAGAAGGAGGGGGAGATGAGAGAGAGGAGGGAGGGGGGAAATAAGGAAGAGAAGGGAAGGGAAATGAGGAGGAGAGGGAGAGGTGGAAGAATGAGGGGGAAGGGAGAAGGGGGGAGAGGGGTAGGAAGAGAGGGAAGACGGGTAGGGAGGGGAGGTGGGAAGGGGGTAGATAGGTAAAAGAGGGAATAAGGAAGGGGGAAGTGGGTAGGGAGCAAGAGGGGAGATAAAGGGTCAGATAGGTGGGAAGGGAGAGTAGGGGAAGGGAAGACAGGGGAAACTTGGCAATATGTTATAACTTATTTTCTGAGAAAATGCCTAACTGAGCGAAACATAAACACTTTTAAACATTAACATTATTGTATAGTATTTTCCGTGTCAATGACACGAGTCAGAAACATATGTAAACTTTGAACGATAGTAACCTTCCAATAGACATAATAACACAAAAATATTATCTGGCCTTGAGTCAGTATATACTGCGTGTCCCAACGAAAAGGGGTAGCATCACCCCTCAGATCACTAACTCAAAAAAAAAAAGGATACAGGATTAGATCATGTAAGTAGCTTATCATTCTGTTCCATCAGGCTGTATGTATTGATTTTTTCCTCCGTTGTCACGGGGCCGGAATATTTCCTTCCGAATCCGCATTCTGCGGTATTTTGTTACCATCCACTAGCAGGTTGTCCAAGAAGGCCTGAGCATCTGCTCCAGGGCGAAAAATTGCTGTTTTGTTGTTCCGAGTGGCGATGATAGATACAGGAAATCCCCATCTATATGGAATCTTGTTTGCTCTCAACTTTGTCGTAATGGGAGTCAATTCCCTTCTTCTCATCAAAGTAGTTGGTGAAAGGTCGGAGAAAATCTGTAAATCCTCCCCTGCATGTCGAACCGGTTGCTTGGTGCGTGCACATTGAAGTATCTCTTCTTTGTCTTTAAAATTTAAGAAGCGGACTATTATGTCTCTGGGAGGTGCTTTGGGAGGTGGTTTTGCCCGCAGGGCCCTGTGGGCACATTCTAATGGTAGGTCAGGGGACGTTGGTGTGTTTTTGAGTGTGCGAAACAAACTTTGCAGGTACCCTTCAATTGCTGGAGGATGAATTGTCTCGGACACACCTCTGATTCTTAAATTATTGCGACGCCCCCTGTTGTCCAAATCTCTATTTTTTCAGATAGAAATTGTATGGTTTCAGATTGTTGCTGGATTTCTAGTTGCATCTGAGTGACTGAGTTGTTGGTTTCAGCTTGTTTTGTCTCAGATTGCGACAATCTGGTGTCCAGTAGATTGATGTCTTTTTTGAGGTCATTAAACATGTCACGCATTTCCTTGACTGCATTCCTAATGTCCTCCTTTGAAGATAGATGCTGCAGGTCCTCTCTTGTTATATGATGTACAGTCTGCATGTCTGTTATTTGCAGGGGTGGCTGAGTAGTGTTGTGAACAGGTTCCATGTCACCTGCGTGCACTAGAGTGGTCTGCTCAACCTGCTTTAAATATCCACTTAAGGTGCGAACTGGAGTGCCTTTATCTGATTTATTGATCTGTTTCTTACAAGGCATATCTGAGTAGTCCCCTGCCTGAAGATGTTATATTTGCTGTATTAATCTGCTTGTCAAACCAGTTATTGTAATATGAGGGTTACTTATCAGCTTCTATTTGTTTTGTTTGTAGTGTCTTTACTTTTTTTTTTTTGTTTCACATATGCTTCATACCTTTATTTTCCCTTATGTTGTTGTAACACAAGGGGTACTTGTCAGCTTTTATTATGCTTTGGTTATAATGTCTTTACTTTCTTTTCTTTTTTTCTTTTTTTTTTTCCTTCTGTTTCACTAATGTTTTATTCCTCTATTTTCCTTTATGTGTTGTATTTTTACAGCCTGCTTTATTTATTGTGCAAGTGTTTTATCTGGGCCTCCTCTCCCCTCTCCTCCTTCCCACCACCTGATACCTTGAAAGAATGTCCAAACACCAGTGTTAAAAACCAAAAGGCAGCAGTGTTATTTCAGTTAACTACAAGAATCCACCCTGTTTAATTACATGTATTTTTCCTTTCTATTTGTTTTTTATATTCAGATGCGGCAACAGTTGATTGACAAGGTGATGAGCTACACTTTGCTTCGCCCCGTAAATGCAACGGAGCTGGTAAGGCTAATTTGAAAGTATGTACTTGCCGTATGGAGGGTCTTTTTACAACCGCTGCTGGAGTTTCACTATTGGGGCCCGGATGTATGTATGCACTTATAGCGGAGCATGGGCAGTGGGGATTATGTCGTGCGGCCTCCTTATTATGCGGGCTTTTAAGTAAATGTCTTACCCGGCTGCAGTAAGTGTGAAAAGGTCCTTCCCCGCTTCTCTCTTATGACCGCCTGGCTCCGTTAGGCTCCGGTCTGACTTGCGGTAGTCTTCAGCAGTCACTGCGCCTCTGATATTTCAGGCCCCAAGTTGCGCACCAATACAGGCCCTCACCGCTCCTAATCTTCTTATATGTATAAAAAGAGGGCAAGCAGGCTGGAATGTTAATAACCTGTCAGGCGAAATATTAATCCAAGTTATCCCCCAAAATTGAGGATGAATAAGTTAGGGAATTGCCATATTTATGTGATTATATTGCCAAAGAGTTCCGGAGCTTATTCAGTGCACAGCCATTCGCCTGCGTGGCCAAGCTCCGCCCCTTCTCTACTACTTTTATATTAATACCACAGAGCTACCTACTATAACGATTGACTGTTGATGTGCCCCTTATTTTATTCAAGACTGCACTTAGATGTTAAGACATTGAGGGGGTATTAGAGACAGTTTAATATATAACTGGGTAAGAGAGCAGTTAGCTTAGCATTTTTTCATAAACATGCTTTTATCTGTATTACGCTCCTATGTTTGTTTTGACAAGTAAGGAGACATATCTTAATGTTTTACCCTTTGTTACCTTATGAGTGATCTTACTACCTGAAGAGCTCATCTCTAGATCCACTGTCAGCGGCTGAGGTGGTGGTTGTGATGTCTTATGTTTAAGGTATAGTGTCTTATGCTTTCTAGCGATAGTGTCTCATGTTTTCTAGTGATATCCCCCTAGATCCCAGATCCATACTACATTTGTTTCTCAGTGTACTGAATACCCATAATAGGTTAGGGAATGTAGAAATAACCCAAAATGGAATGGTTAATACTGCCCTATAACAGTTGACTTTAATGGTTCATTACTACTAAAGCTACCTAGCAGCTTTTCTCTTCTTATGATAAAAACCCTATAACTTACTCTTCACAATACGCCCAGTTAAAATACAATATTGCATAGGCGGTGCTGGCACACCAATATTTATCCCATAGTGAGCTTCCAAGTATGGCCTTTTGAATTAGTGCATAGTGACTCACTAAGAGCTTACATAGAACTATTTACAGTTATTATAAAAAGGACCTTCCATTTTCTAGATCATAGTTGGTCCCCTACTTACAGTTGCAGCTTGTAAAACTTTACAAATGAGCTAAAACTTGTATTCATGTTACCCAACTGGTTGGCTGTTTGCTCCCCCCTGCTCACCAGCTTATAGATCTCTGGCATTTTTTTTAGTTTTACCCCAAGACTTATTTCACGGTTTCTCTCGCAAATACCGCTATTAATATCTTACTCTTAGAAAATAATTTACTAGAACAAAAGAGAAAAACCGATGGCACTACAAGTGTTGTTTCCTAAATAGATAATATTAATTAACACATACAATAGTATTATTTGCAATGTTTTACTGGAGAGGAAGAGGTGCTGTACACATAAGGTAATTATATTTGCAAAGCTCCAGTGAACACTGGAGAAATGTGTACATAATTAGCACTCTACAACACTTTGTTATTTGTTATCAGTTGACAAAAAGGATGATCATTCCCCGAAAGAAGGGGTTAAAACTTAACTTTTAATATATTTAAAATAAAATTAAACACATAAAAACACAATGAGGTTACAATGGTGCTATATTGGAATAAGGTTATTACTACTATGTCCCCTAGTGGAGTTAAATATTCAAGATCCCTAGTAATATGGGGTAACGAAATATGATAAGTACTATAATGTGAATGTTGCATATGGGAAATAGAGGAAATAAAATAGTAAGTAACACGCTGTGATTGATACACTGAGTTGCTTAGCCTCGATATCTTTCAGTTTGTGAAAGGTTAATATAAAAGTGAATTCTCAAACTTTACGTGTATCTCTGTTAATTCAGTTACTATTGTTCCCACTATATTGGAGAAATAAAATGAGCTGGATGCGGAGACAACACTATAACGAAACTATTTCGGTATAAACACAGTTGCAAAATTAAATGTTTCAATTAGCATATCACTTCGGTCTAAGTGAAATATGTTGTTCACATCAATATTGCTGTTTTTCTTACGAATAGCTCATGATATAGATATTGCAACTGATTATAGTACGATCTCAGTTAATAAAATAGGGAATCTAGATTGAGGTAAATATACAGGCTATTGTGTATAATTTTCGCTGAGTATATAGCGCATTATTTTGGATATTTAGGGTTACTCCTCATTGGTAAATATGAATAATCAACAGGAATACCAAACAAACAATCTCAAACAAAGCTGTATCTACTTCAATTACAGGCGACACAATTTGTCTGCCATAACCACATGCATATTGGGGTTAGTATAGTTCGGCAATATCAAAGCACCATTGTAACACTAATTGCTGGTTAAAAAGAAAAACTCCACGTCCCCACTCCCCCTGACATGTTTCGCCTGTAGGCTTTTGTCACGGATACCAGACCACCCAAGTTTTCCCCCACACCCCTACTACCTGGCTAACTCCCTTTTAACACCAAATTTGGCCATTTCATGGCTTACAAGACCTCACTGACTCTGGCTGTGTGTTGTTTTGCTGTGTTGTATCTTGTCAGAGAAGAGCTGATCTCTTACTGGGAAAACCCTCCTAGGCTGGCCGTGCTCCTGGAACTGCCGGTCAGCCGCATCAAGGCCAAACACCCGCTATCTTTAACCCTGGTTGCTCCAGTGGCCCTTTGCCCCAGAGCTCCGCTCTTTTGGGGATCAGTAGCCCCTAGGGAGTACAAGAGGTGGGAGAATTACCGGAGGAGAGCTCCTTTGGGAACCGGGGTTTTTAGACACCCCCTACCCCCCCTATATTTACTGGGCTGTAACCCCGGTCTACAGTAACGGATCACTTTGCTTTTTGGACTGTGGCATCTGGGGACCGAGAGCTTTCAAATGACACAGCTGGAAGTGCTGCTACTCCCCCAGGATCTGCTGAGAAATTAAATCCAAAAAATAATTAAGTTTTCTTAAAAAAAAAATTAAAAAAACACAAAAGGCTGCTTCTGAAGAAGCAAACACATCAAAATGGTAAAATTTAGTAAATGTATGCAAAGAAGACCAAATTGCTCCTTTGCAAATTTGATAAACTCAAGCTTAATTCTTGAAAGCCCAATATATGGTGGCTGATCTAGTAGAATGAGCTGTAATTTGCTGAGGCTGAGACTGCCCCGCCTCCAAATAAGCTTTGTGAATCAAAAGCTTCAACCAAGATGCCAAGGAAATAACAGAGGCTTTCTGACCTTTTCTGGAACCAGAAAAAATAACAAATAGACTAGAAGTCATTCTGAAATCTTTAGTAGCCTCAACATAATATTTTAAAGCTCTTACCACATCCAAAGAATGTAAAGACATTTTAAGAGTATTCTTAGGATTAGGACACAAGGAAGGAACAAAAATTTCCTTATTGATGTTGTTAGAATTCACAACTTAGGCAAAAATTAAAATGAAGTCCGCAAAACAGCTTTATCTTGATGGAAAATCAGATAAAGAGATTCACAAGAGAGAGCAGACAAAACAAAAACTCTTCAAGGAGAAGAGATAGCCAAAAGAAATAACACTTTCCAAGAAAGTAATTTAAAGTCCAGAGAATGCATAGGCTCAAACGGAGGAGCCTGTAAAGCCTTCAAAACCAAATTAAGACTCCAAGGAGGAGAAATTGATTTAATGGCAGGCTTGATATGAACCAAAGCCTGTACAAAACAATGAATATCA
>CAJPDP010515020.1:0-11116 GCA_905336975.1 Bombina variegata variegata
CGTTGACTACCAGCTCTGGTTTTGACTCCTGGCTTGTTATTTGACTTGTGGACCTTTTATTATTTTTTGCTATTAATAAAGGTGTGATTATTTTTGCACTTCTCGTCTCAGTCTGATTCCTTGCACCCTGACAGAACCCCAGAGAGAGTCCTTAGGGGATGTTAAAATTAAAAGTAAATCATTGGCAAAAAGGGCCAATTTATATTGTCAGTCATCTATGGTAATTCCCTCAATAGAGGGGTGTGTCCTAATTGCTATTGCTAGGATTTCCATAGAAAGAACAAAAAGTAGTGGTGATAGAGGGCAACCTTGTCTGGTGCCGTTTGATATGGAGAAATGATTTGAAAGGAGGCCATTAACTTTTATAGTTGCTTATGGGGAGGTATATAATGAGAAAATCCTGTGAATTAATTTTTTTGGTAAACAGAATTTACATAAGGTTAATCTCAAAAAGGTCCAGTCCAACCTGTCGATGGCCTTTTCTGCATCCGTCGACAGGAGGACCGTTGGCGTATGTTGTTGGTGGGTATATTGGATTAAGTGTAGTAGTTTGACCGTATTATCCCTGGCCTCTCTCAGGGGCACAAAACCCACCTGATCAGGGTAGACGAGTGTAGGAAGAAGGGGGTTTAATCTATTGGCGAGTATTTTAGCATAGATTTGTATGTCCACATTTAGAAGTGATATAGGGCGAAAATTAGAAGTTTGTGTGGGTGGTTTCCCTTGTTTAGGGATAACTGTTACTGTCGCTCTAAGCATAGACGATAGGTAGGAGTGTCCTTTGTCAATGTAATTAAAGATGTACAATAGGTGTGGGATGCATTTGTCTAAGAATTTTTTATAATAGGTTCCGGTGAACCCATCTGGTCCTGGGCTTTTACCTGGTTTGAGCAATAAAATGGCGGGGGTTTTTTCCTGAAGTGTGATGGGGGAATCTAAAGCATTAGCCTGATCTAGGGAAAGAATAGGTGTTGAAGGTTTATCTTGGTATGGTTGATATGTGGTGCCATGGTCCTCAGTATTTCTATCAGGGTAGAAATTACATAGCTTGGAGTAATATATTCAGAATTCTTCTGCAATTTGATTAAACTTCTCTATTTTCCATAGAAGGGACATAGGATTGAGCTTGTTGAGTTTTTAGTGCTCTAGCCAATAACTTCCCTGTATAGTTTCCCTCAATTAAGTGCTTTTGTTTAAGATGATAGGCTTGTTTCTGTGTTGTTTCTGAGAGATGGGTGTGCAAGGCTTTTCTTGTCTTATTTAGTTGTTGTGAGATTATAGAATCATAGGGGTGAAGCTTGTGCAGTCGATCGGTTTGTAGTATTTGTTTAGCTAAGTTGTCATGTTTTTGTCTTTGTTTTTTGGTATTGTAAGCTTTAATCTTTATAAGTTCACCACAAATAAAAGCTTTATGGGATTCCCAAAGTACGCAGGGATTAGTATCGGGTTTTGCGTTATCTCGGAAGAATTCGGTCAGAGTTTTTTCGAGTTGGGCAATAACAAGTGGGTCTGATAAGAGGGTATCATCAAGACGCCAGGTAAATGGTTTGAGAGGGGCAGATTTCCAAATGATACTACTCCTTACTGCCGAGTGGTCAGACCACGATGTTGGGATTATTTTAGAGTCAGCTAATTGTTCTAGAGTGTTATGGTTCACTAATATGTAATCGATTCGGGTGTAGGTATGTTTAGGATGGGAAAAAAAGGTGTAATCTCGTGAATGTGGATTCTGGTTTCTCCAGGTATCATGTAGCCTCAATAGGTGGAGATTGTTCCAAATTGTTTTGATTGCGTGTTTGGCTACCTGTGGATGTGGGTTGGAACTGTCTACCAGAGGGTTTAGGGGAACATTTAGGTCTCCAGCCATAATATAGGATCCTTTCATGAGTGTTAGGAGAGAATTAGTAATTGTTCTAAATAAATTGCCTGACGGGAATTGGGGGCATTAATGTTAATCAAGGTAATCGGGCGGCCATATAATAATCCCCGAACACCTAGGTACCTGCCTTCATTATCTCATTCTGAGTTTAGGGCTTGGAAGGGTACCGATTTATTGATAAGAATGTTAACACCATTTTTTTTCCTATCAGGGTTACTGCTATGAAAATGGGTCTGGAATGTAGATGAGAAATAAGAGGGTTCCTTTCCCCTAAGAAAGTGGGTCTCCTGGAGGAATATAATATCCCTGGGTTTCCTTTTACAGTCCAGGAGTGCTAAGGACCTTTTGTGGGGGATGTTAAGCCCTTTTGCATTTTGGGTTATAATATTAAGCATCCCAATCATTTAATAAAATTAAGGTTATTTGTGAATATGTATAGGGGGTATGAGTTGTGTAATAATTGTCCTTTACCCTTCTGCAAAGGTATATCAGGAATGTGTGTAGAAAGAATGATAGCGAGTCAACTGTGTACTTCGGGAGACCTGATGAAATCTGCAATATAAAGTTCCTGAGCATAAAGAGAAATCATAACATAATAACAAATAAACAAGATTTGATGTAACAACATAACTTGTAACAGATTTTCTAAATTGAAGAGGGCAATGCCCTATACTCTCACTAAACTGTAATTAATTATAAGATAACATTTAACTTTTAACAGAGCCCCGCCAAATGCGGGTAGAAGGGGAAAAATTCAGTCAATTTATAATAATGGGGTAGTTAAAGTGTCTAAAGTCTAGTTATAGACTCACCCATAGTTAAGGTATCTGACAAATCTCCATGAAGGTGTTCATCCCGCTGCTTTCGAGGAGGAATCCAAAGATTTCTTTGCTGGTATATGTTGCCATCTCTGTCTTTTCGGCAAAGATGAGGGAGTAATAGCTGGCTTTGTGGGTGGTTTGATTGAGGGTGGTGAAAGATCTGTTGGGAGGTTCAGATGTAGGTCTGTACAGAGAGCTGGTATTTCTGAAGGATCCTTGCATATAAACCTTTGTCCCTGATGACTCACAGATAGAAAGCATGGGACGCCCCAGCGATACTGAATATTCTGGCTATGCAACAGTTGAGTTAAAGGGCGGAATTCTCTTCTCCTTTGCAGTGTGCGTGGTGCTAGGTCCGCAAATATTTGGATTTTGTGACCTTTGAAGGTAAGTTGGTTTCTCAGGCAGGCAGCTTTCGTTATGGTTTTTTTTTATTTGGAAATCGCATAGTTTAAGAACGATGTCTCTGGGTGGAGTGTTTTCTGATGATCTAGGTCTGAGCGCTCTATGAACTTGGTCGATGGCTATTGGCGTTTCTAGTTCAGAATCAAGGATGAAGGAAAAAAGTTATTGTAGGAAGTCCTGTATAGCTTCAGGAAGTACAGATTCAGGAACTCCCTTGATTCTCAAGTTCTGCCTACGTTCCCTATTCTCAAGATCTTCAAGCTTATCTTGCATTTGTAAGAGTAATAGGTCTTGATCCTGAATATGCTGTTGCATATCTTCCAGTTGGGAGTGATATGTCTCGGTCTCGTGTTCCAAGGTATCTACCCGATTCCCTATGTCAGCTACTTCCTTGCGAATTTCCGATATTTCATCCTTAATGCACTGTCGTACTTGGATGAGGAGGTCATTAAGATCTTGTCTGGAAGGAAGGGAGTCTAGGAGAGACTTAGATACTTGGATAGATTCTGTTGTATCTTCATCGTCAGTGTCTGAAGGATGTATGAGAGAAGTACTGAGTGCAGATAGGCGAACAGGTAAAGGTGATGTCGGTGTTTCAGATCATTTGAAAAAAGCACTAACTGATGGTTTTGTATGTGCAAGAGTTTTTGCCGGTCTATCAGACTGCTTTAATTTTTTAGGCGACATGATTATGATAGTTTTCAGAGTATTTATTTGTCAATTTTATTGAGACCAGATGAGTGGCTGAGTATTATAGGTTGAGGATCCTGTTATTGTAGGGTTTAAAGTGGTCTTCAGTTGGATACAAGATAGGTTTTGTTGATAATAAGGGTAGTGAACCTAACAGTGACAAAGGCTGCAGTGGGCTATGTGATAGATGTTCAGCGTCATAAAGTGTAAGATCACTATTAAGCTTGCAGGGTGATAAAGCCTTATTGTATTTTGCAGCTGTGAAGATGTATGTCTTCACTATGACTGGTATGAGCCGTGGCCAGCAACACCCAACGATGATGCGAGGCGCTGCAGAAGTAAGAGCAGACTGAAGGCAAGGTATGGATATCAGGCATGTGAGACCTGCTACTTACAGGTTCACTTTATGGGCAATCCGGACTTGGATGTTACTGAAGGGAGTGGTATACACGCTCGCCGCCACAAAAATGAAGTGCGTGTTGCAGCCTATAAGGGCCTAGCTTCTGAGGGAGAGCATTTTTAGCGAAGCGGTCTAGTGCAGTAGTCGGTGCAGTTTTGCGATCTGGTTATATTTATCGCCACCGTGGTTTGCTTAGGTAAATGGGTTTATGGATCTCCTTCTATTAGGCAGCCCCCTGATCCTACCAATGCAATGGTTGCGAGTTTACTCGCCACTCACCTCAGTCCGGTCTGAACTGTGTGATCTATATGCATGTCCAGGTGCTGAACGGATTTAGTTGATGGCTCAGTGGGGTGAATGGAACATTGAGAAAGCAGATTTGGTTTAAAATATTTCTCGATGCTCTGCCAAAAGGGTAAAGACAGGACAGGGTTTGCAGAGCTCACTTAATGTGCGGCCATTCCACTGGTTAGCCGGCTCCGCCCCCCCCCCATAAATTATGTTTTTATGTCTATAACTATACAGAGTCTTGTGGAAACTTTTCAATGTTAGTGCATTTTTCTTTTTGTTGATGTATGTCATAGTACAATGTTATCTATGTTCTCCATATGGCCTGTATGCCTTAAGTTGTACCTCAATAAAAAACTCAAAACAAAAAAAGAAATAAAGTTGGATTTTAAAATAGCTGAGGTTGAATCGAATTTAATTTATATTCCTGATACTGTCTCTGAGTTAGTTTCTAAGACTGGATTAAGCCAGGTAAACTTTTATATCCTTCAGCAAGGTTTAAGAAAATGTATCCTTTACCGGCTTCTAATATTTAACTTTGGGAAACTGATCCTAAAGTTGATGGGGCCTTTTCTACCTTGGCTACGTGCACTTTTATCCCTTTTGAAGATAGTTCTTCCTTTTTAGACCCTTTAGATTGGAAGTTAGAATTCTTCCATATGAGGGTTTTTCAGCAAGCAGGTTTTATTTTTAAACCAGGAGTTTTTTATTGCTAGTGTGGCAGTTGCTTTTTCTATTTGATTCAATAGTCTTTCTAAGCAGTTTTTTTTTATCCTTTTGGAATTGCTCAAATGTGCTAATGCTTTCATTTGTGGTGGTGTAATCAACATCTTTAAGCTTATTTCTACGTATATGTCTTTGGCAGTATTTTCTAGAAGGACTTTATAGTTAAAGTCTTAGTCAGCTGATATTGTTTATAAATCCAGGTTTATCTATTGAATTCTATTATCTCTATTGTGACTGGAGGCTAGAAAGTTTTTCTTCAGGAGTCCAAAGGCTAATCTGGAGCTTCTAATTGTTTTTCATTGTTTTCGTCAGAACAGGAGACAGAAGTTGGGAGGGGGTTGTCTCAACACTATAGAAAAGCATTTAAAAAAAAATAGTCAAAAAAACAGGGAAGATAGCTGTTTGGGAGGGATGAGGTAGGGATCAGGGAGTGGGAGGTGTCAAGTGGGAGGAGAAGAGTCTTTGAGTTGTCTGTTTTTTCCTAAGGTTGTGTCTTCGGATATATGTCTGGAAATTGTTGTCCCTGCTATGTCTTAATTCTAGAATTCTTCAGAGAGGTTTCTTCATAACTTGGATGTTGCAAGGGCCTTGAATTATTGTAAGGATTTAAAACTTCTAGTTTGTTCACTTTTCTGGTTCCAGGAAGGGGCAGAAAGCGTCTGCTGTTTCTTTTGCTTCTTGGTTGAAACTTTTGTTCAATAAGGTTTACTTGGAGGTGGGACAGCCTCCTCCTAGACGATTTACAACATTTTCTTCTAGATCAGTTTCCACTTCCTGGGATTTTTAGAACTAGACTTCTGTTGACCTATTTTGCAAGGTAGCTTCTTGGTCTTTTTGTATACTTTTTCTAAATTCTGTAATTTTGATGTTTTCTTGTTTTTTCTAAGGCTGCCTTTGGTTGGTAGTCCTTCAGGCAGTTGTCTCAGGATACATTTTGATTTCGCCTGTTGGTAATTTTTATTGCATATTACCTTGTTTTTTGGGTTCTATTTAGGTTGTGGATTTTATTTCACTGTGAAAAAAAGATGGATGGATCATTGTGCACTCTCACCACCTGTATGAAAGAAAACATAATTTATGCTTACCTGATAAATTCATTACTTTCATGATGGTGAGAGTAAACGAGACCCCACAATGTTTATTTGGTGTTTATTTTTTCCCTGCTCCTATTTTTTAGCTCTTAATACTTTTCCTACCTCTTTTGCTTGGTTAAACTTCAGACTGATTTACCATTGAGGTGGTAGGTGTTTTATAGAGCTCTTGGGGTTTGGGAATCTTTGCCTCATCCTAGTGGCAGGTAAGAGTAATTCACAGAAATGATGAATAGTGGACTCTCACCACCATGAAAGAAATTAATATATCAGGTAAGCATAGCATAAATTGTTTGTTTTTTTAATCTGATAAGCATCCCATGCCACAGCATTTTGCTCTGCAAATTACCCTTTCTATATATTTTATTTTGTATTATTACTTTTGGAAGTTGATAAGCATCAAAACAATTTGGTCCTCCTCCATGGCCAAAATAGTGTAAAAACTGGGTGTGTAACTTCCTATTAAGAATTTTATATCAGGGCAAACTACTTCTTTCTTCCTAACAACTACGGTAAAGTAACACAATCTTAATCCTAAACTGAATCCACTATTCTATTTGAATCAAAATAATGATTAGGAAAGTCTGTAAGTAAGGATTTTATAGAGTAGAAACTTTATAGCATTTATCTCACACATTTGTAATGTTACATACAGGCACTAATTGGGGCGACAGCCCCATTCTTCCGTATACCATAATCAATTCTGCTTCTATTTTGAGTTATGGCCCCATTTAACATGAAGTGTGTTGAAAATGTTCTCAGCCAGGGAACCTGTTCACCTGCACACATTTAACATTGGACAGACAAGTGCATGTGCAGCTCCAGCCCCTTGTGTCGCACAGCAGCAGTACTTGTCAGTTATCCGGAATGCCTGCTTCTTAACTTGTGTTTGTAAATTTATTCCACAAGGGCTCCCAAACTATATCTGCACCTTAATAAGTGTCCAGTAGTCCAGTCCTACACATTCTATAGTATGTTTTTTTATCTTATATGTTCCATATTGTTTTGGGTATATGGTCTTAGCCTCCTGCCTTAGTTTTTATTTTTCCCATTTTTACATGTGTATTTACTGTTCTTTTAATATGTTTTTTAAAGTTTATTTTGCTTTATGTTGGTCTTAATTGTTAAAGTGCTTATTGCAAGTCTTAGTAGCTTATTTTGCAAAATAAGTTAATAGAATATCTGCTCACATTTAAGTGATTTTATATTATATAATCATTATGTCAGTTTATCACCTCTGGAGCTTTTTTTTATTTTTAACGATTTTAAGACAGATTCTCTTTTTTTATTTATTTTTTTACAGGCTTTTGGGAGGTCCTCAGTATTTGGATACTCTATCAAGAATGCAAAAAGAATCTCCAAAATTAAATGGGGAAATTTATTTTTCAGATGTCCGCCTTACCGCTAATGGTTTTAAGATAAAAATAATACCTGGTATGTCATTTTTTTAAAATTTTATATATTTTTTTGACAATACGGTCAGAATGTATATTTTTGGAATATAGATATCAATGTTGTTATATACGTTAAGAGAATTTATATTTTGCAGTACCAAAATTCTGTTTTCAAAATAATGTGTCATTCTCACCTCTGGAAAATGAATACTTTAAAAAAAAATCTCTTCTACAGTAGCTCACATGCTAAATTTGCAGTTTAAAGCACAAACCCAGCTGCAAGTTTACTGAGGTCAGTTTGACAGTAATGACATATATACTAATTTCAGTGTAGACCAGTTGTTCTAGAATACAATTAATAACTCTGGGTCAAATACCAATAGAAGGGGAAAAACTTCTTTCCTTTTTTACTTTCCTTTCTCAAGATCCTGTGAAGGAAAAGGTTTTTGGGCTTTGCGCCAACATATTTCCAGATTGAGAAGTATTAGTTCCTTTTTACTTCAGGAACATTGCTAGGGGTTCATTTCAATCTGTTCCAGAAAAGGTAGGTCATTTTTGTCAAGTCTTAAATCTGAAACAACAATTTTGTTAGGGTTAATTGTTTAATTCAATAATCATTTCATTCTGCCATTTTGCTCTAGAAATGGGTCTTGAGTTTGTCCAAAAGCTCTTTCTGACCCTCATAAGCAAACTTATGTTTTTATGAAATTGTTTTTGGACATCTAGATTTCCAGGTGGATATCCTATTTTCCCAGGCCCTTTTGGTCCTTTTGTAGAAATACACAAGCTGTCTTTACAGGTTCTGACATATAAGATAATTATCCTTGTTGCTGTAGTTACAGCTAGATGAGTTTCTAAGTTGAATTGTTGTTTTCAACCTCTCTATCTGATTTTCATCAGGTGAAATCAGCATTTTAAGTTTTTTTTTCTTTCCTCTTCAAAATGTCTTCATTTTCAGAATATTAATTCTGTGATTGTAGTACTTCATTCTGCCTGAATCCCCTTGATAAAGAGGCTGTACAGGGTGTGTGGATAAAACGCTTTCTACAAGAGGCATAGCTTTCATTGGCGACTAGGTACAAACATTTATGAAAAGCAGCCACATGGTGAGCTTTAAGTAAACTTATTATTTTACCTGGGGTCCTTTTGTCTCAGAACTATGTCTGGGTGTCCTATACGTGTGCATGTGTGGTGACATCACAGGTGATCAGGGCATCTCTGCTTCTGGGGGGGGGTTGGTAAGTTTTTGAAAGCTCTCAGCCCCCCAACCACTTACAGGAACAAGCGACTCATTTCAAATAAGGAAGCCTTTCTTAAGTCCTTGTAATATACAGATGATCTCTGTAAAAATGGCAACCAGCAGCAGCACTTAAAGTCCCTATCTCCCCCTTGTTGGTGGACAAGGTGATCGCCTGCCCTAAGTATTTAGTCATGTATCGTTTAATGGGAAATATATAGATTTTGAAATGAGGTGCCTTTTAGGGTGCCCAGAGATTTAAAGGGGATCCTTGTACCCCAAAATAAACACTAAAACGGATCAGATAGATATCAGCTGATCACCATGACAACAGTGATGACATGAGAAAACCAAACGCATATGGATCATCAAGAGGTTAGATATCCACAATACGTATTCAAACCTGAGACCCCTTATCTGATAGCATCATATCTCTTATTTCAAACAAGGTCTCTTGTCCATTCAGCTGCTAGCTTCATTAGTGATGGCCATAGTAATAATGATCACATGGCAGCAACCCTTAACCTCATTATGTTGTTGATGTTGGACTCAAAATAAAAGGAAGAACTTGGTGAGTGTAAAAATAGCTAATATTTTGTGAAAGTCTGTACAGGTTGATATTTATTAAAAAAAAATTAAAAAAAAATAATATATATATTTTTTGCTCTGATGAGTGAGTTTAAAATGTATCTTATATTGTTATAGTTAGCCATGTAAGACTTAATTTTCTGCATAAATTATAAAATGGCACAAAAGTTGAAATTTATGTATAAATTAATTGAGAACCAAAAAAACTAAAACCAAGTATAGCCCAGGATTGTTAAATAGTTCAGGTGTGAAATGGTTAAAGGAGCATGGTGGTGACATAATAATACAATGCTGTAATTCATTGTGATTTTTGTTATTGCATACATGCCTCTGTTAATAATATTTTTATTATAATTTATTTGTAAATCACCACAATACTACATAGAGCTGTGTTCTGAAAGAAACAAGCGCAACCGTACTCAAGTGTAATATTAAAATGGCTTAACAATCGCTTTAATGTTGCACTTACAAAGTAAAAACTTCAATCAATCCCTAAACATGATCACAATCTGTCCTCATGTAATATAACTTAGAGTGTCCTTCCCTTCTCTGAACGATCAGCGCTCCCTTGTTGTACTCTCAGGCATCCAATGGAAATGAGAATCTGTTCAAACCTGCCGGTACGTAGTCAGCTGAAGTCCACTCTAGGGCTCAGAAAATCTGCACTTTAGCAGACGAAACGCATAGAGGTGTGCAGTGCCCCACACGCTTCTGTAGCCCTCGAGTGGATGTCAGCTGACTACGTACCAGCAGGTTTGAACAGATTATCAGTTCCATCAGATGCCTGTGAGTACAACAAGGGAACGCTCAGAGAAGGACACTGAAGCTTCACAGGACAGTACATGACGATGGATTTGTGACCATGTTTGAGGATTGATTAAAGCTTTTACTTTGTAAGTGCAATATTAAAGCGCTTGTTAAGCCATTTTAATATTACACTTGAGTCCGGTTGCGCTTGTTTCTTTCTTTCAGTACGCAGTTTCTTCCCGACTCCATTTGGTTTGAAGAGCACATTTGGTGAAAAGAGCAGCACCGGACTTGACATTTGTGACACTTGATTGGGTCCTAAACCGGTGATTTAGTTAGACTCTATATAGACTATTATTATCCTTATTATATATATCAATATTGTGATTACATTGTTGCTTATTTTTAGAGTGGGGATCCAATTATCTTTTAATTTTTAATTTTCAATTTTATATTTTTCACATATTTTTATTTTTACATCTTAATGGGAGGAGAGTCCACAGCTTCATTCATTACTTGTGGGAATTAAGAACCTGGCCACCAGGAGGAGGCAAAGACACCCCAGCCAAAGGCTTAAATACCTCCCCCACTTTCCTCATCCCCCAGTCATTCTTTAAAAGTGACCAAGCTAGGGGGCGCTCTCTGCTAAATAGAAAAATGTGACCATCTAAGAGCAGAAAAAAAAAAATCAATTACATATATAAAATCAAATGCATAGAAAATAGATATAAATATAAAATCACACAAATACAATGTAAGTCCCATAAATTGAAGGACAGATCAGAGATAATCCACAAGACGATTAGTCCATAGTTTTCAGGTACAGGGCTGCTCTCCTTCTTGCAGATCA
>CAJPDP010515278.1:0-10826 GCA_905336975.1 Bombina variegata variegata
CGCAGAACTCGAAATCTAGGCGTATGTGTACCTGCCATGAGTTAGTATATAACACAGCAGCATCACTCGAGTAGCTTCAATATAAAACTATTAATTCTGCATTATACAGACAAGCAGTGACATTTTGTGCCCATTGCCCTTAATTACATACAGTTGCTGGACAACTTATGGAGTTTTGTTTCACTCCATAGTTAAGGCCAACCCACATCCATCCACAAAATATGAAATATGTAGTCAGTTTAGGACTGATTTTATGGTGTTTGTGGATACTCCAACAAATGAAGTCTTGATTTAGTCTTTGTTTTTCCGCTTCTGACATTGCTTTCTTGCATGAGCACACTGTCTGCACTTGCTTGAAACACATCCTAGATTAATTAAAGTGACAGATATACATATCAAAGCAAGCTGATATTTTCCAATATCCCAAGGCCATGCTTATGGAAAATGCTTGTTGTGTAAACGCTGTTATGTAAGGTGAAAGGAATGCGATGCTGAGGGGTTATATTGCTTATTGTAGCAGCCGTGTTACATAGGTGACCAATAACCAGAGCTGCCGAACTTCACTATTAAGTTTATATCCAGCAAGTAACACCAAAGAGTGGAGGAACTTGCAAAGTAATGACAGTGTTTCATATAGTAACATTAATACTATATTAAAGGGGCACAAAAAGTCTAAAAATGTTTTTTTCTAAATTTTAACACACTCTTATAAGATCAATAATTTGCCCCACTCCCAAACCTCATATGTCCATATATCAATACTGCTTGCCTAACACACTGTGAGGCCACCAACAAGCGAGTCACTGCTCACTGAGCAGAGCAGTACAAGTTGCATTTACTTAAAAGAAAGCCGCTGTGTGATAGCAGTAAAAACTCTTTCAGAAGATAGGCGATGGATGAAAAGAGGGGAGTAAGTGGGTTTAGAAAGTATTGATATATGGAGATTTCTGAGGTTTCAGACTGGGGTAATTTATTAGGATTTATAAGTAAATGTGAAAGTTTAGAAGAAGAAAAAATATATTTGTGCCGCTTTAATAATACTAATATTTTATTATATATATATATATATTTCATGTCCTCAATTGAGTTTTTTTTAACTTTATTTTTATAGTTGTTAAGTTGTATGTTCTTGAATATTCTGTCCTTATAACAATGTTGTGGGTAACCTAATATCACAGTCACGTAAATGCTGCTGCGACAATATTGCTGTCAATATATTTTTACTATCAGAATTCCGTAGCAATATCAGTGGTGAAGATGAAGTGTTCAATCCAGTATCACAGAGAGGGCAGCTACGTACTTCTTAGCGTTCAAGGGATCAATCTTCTAGCTGTCATCCTAATTTCCAACCCTTTCTTACCACCATAAGCCTAACATGTCATGCCATCCACACTGCGTGCAATATTAATAGAACTGTGCTGCTGCACAAATATTGTCAGCCTGTCATTCTACTACTGAGGTTTGCGTCCATGATATAACCAATGTGCAAATGTGAAATTTTCCAATAATTTTTATTAGATGTTATTATGGGTGCACTGTACTTTGTAATGTATTTTTGATGTGTTTTGTGAGACTTTTATGTTTCACGAAACAGTTAACCACAGCTCTGAGTATGCGCTAACCCGACAAAAGTTAACTCCAGCGATCGCGTTTACTTTCAACTCGTAATACCAGCGCAATTTAGCCTGTGCACAAAAGATTGCGAAAACCTGATATCGTTTGTGCGCAAATGTTTGTGCTCCACTCGTAATCTGGCCCCAAATGTATAAGCTTCTTTGTAATCCTATCAAACCTCTTATGGGCAATACATCCATTGCAGAGCACTCTCGTACGCTGACACCCAGAGTTTCTGCATCAGTCATATTCTTTTAAAACAATCCTTTATTCTATATGTGTGAATAAAAAACGCATTGCAGTGTATTATTAATGAGTGTCAGTCTACCCCACTGTAAGCTGGCACGTTTCATCTTATGCCACACTCATAGCTTTTTATGCGTGTGTTTACATTCAGACATTTAAAACCTCATTTAAACCATAATTGGCTAAAAGTCATGATTTTTCCACTGGCAGTTTTTAATTGGTCTGCTTTAAGGTGGTACTATGCTAAGACTTAAGTGAATACGTTGTTGGAGTTCTAAAAGATTTATGAGTGCCTGCCTGTTTTTTGCTTTATGCTTAGACCTAATGTCAGTCTCCAACATAATAGATAAAAGTAAAAAGCAAACAGGTGATATATTGTGTACTGGATAATCTTATTGAGATTAAGATCCTATAAACTTTCATCTGTAGTTCAATACATTCAACTTCATAAACATAGATAACATAATGTTAAATAGTTGTGGTGTATATAGCACATTAGACCTCTTGAATAGTGTTTCACAAAACATAACAATGTTAACTGCTTAACACAATATGGAGACTAACATTCATATAATAAGTGTGTGTGTGTGTGTATATATATAATCATTACTTTTTATATAGAATATTAATACCTCTTACCCATTATCCATGAATAGAACCAAGTTTTACAAACTGGTACAAGAATCTGTTTCAGCAAAAATGCTTATTTTATATAGAACCACTTAAACAAAAATATTGTAAAGCTATTAATTATAGGTAGCATTTTGCATATACTAATGACAGTAATTGGCTAAACATGAAGTATAAATAGTTAATTCTAATACCAATAAATGATAAGGTCATATTCTATCTAAATTTAATCCCTTAGATACTCTATTTCCCATCTTAAAGGGACATAAAAAAAACTTAGTTTAACATACAGCATTGTAAAATATATTAAAACAAGTATATCTGCAAAGTGTGCCTTCATTTTTCCGCTATTAACCCCTTTAATTTCACTGTGTTTTTTTGACAACTAATCTCCCCCCACCATTATGGAATTTGCAGTCTATGTATTCGGTAGAACGCAGTTCTACCAGTACGGGAGCATGCACAATGGGTTTCAACTACGTCATTGGCAACATTGGGCATGAAGTATCTATCCTCCGGAGCAGTGCACAATATGTTATGTGCAATGTTCCAGGAACGATCTGTAAACACATGATGATAAAAGTGAGTTATTTTGGCAAACTTTAAAAAAAAATATATATATAAAAAAAATATGCTACATTTATTTCTGTTACATTTTATTTTACAACTCTATTCCCATATGTATCTTCCAATGTATGTATTGAATGGTACCTGTTTTATAGCACTTTACAAATCAAATATATTTCCCTTTTTGAGAGATGTGAATTTATCCCCTTCCCTAATATAAAGCTCACTAGTGGTGAGCCCTACATATTGCAAGTTACATTCAGTGTATGTAATCAAATAGATTACATTCACAAATTCACAGTTTGGAATCTTGAAGCATTCCCCTGACAATGTTAATGTAAAAGAATCACCAACATTTATATGCTCACGTTTTCCAGTGATCAGATCCACAATTGTACATACCCTTAAGTCAACCAAAATTACTAAGGATTTAGTTATGTTCGCAATAGTGTGGATGCAATCAAACTATCCATAGTTCTGTTTCTTGTATAAGAGTGTCTTTCATTTTTGAGTAGGTCAAACAAGTCTCTTTTAACCCTTTTCGGAAATGTTTCAGCTATTGTTCCTTTATTGTGAATGTGATAAAATGGTGATGGCCTTTTAAAGGATGGTAAAGACACAGATAACTTTTAATTTTCTGTTCTATTCTCATATGATAAATCCTCTAAGGTTGCCAAATCGCGTTTCCTGAAAGGTAAGGAAATCTATTCCCGTGGTAGTCCTCAATGATTGAGTGGTGAAAGATGATTGATCTAAGTCTGTTTGACCATAAAAATGTTTACGCAATATATTTACATGTAGCATCATTCTAAACAAATTAAAAGTATTAGTAGGTATTAAATTTAGGCCATAACTAAGAACTTTAACTTTTTCCGGTATTTCATTTGTACTTTTCCTCAATAACATTCTTGTCTCTGAGGTCCTTCCCCCCACCCTCCCAGTCTTTTTTCGACAGAGGTAAAATCCTTTTCCAACTGTGATACTCTTTATTTCTGATCAATTTTTTATTGGTACCACTTAAAAAGGTAGAACTTTCAAAATTATCTTTGGTCTTGATCCCAATCTATCAACCATTTGCTTTTGAAAACGATTTTTGCTCTCAAGTCAGATTTTGAGCCAAGTTTTTCGAGTGATCACGGTGCTATATTGTATCATTAAAACCCACATTTTTTTTTCTTTCTTGATACGGAAAGAGGTTTTAAACAACTTTCCAATTTATTTCTATTATCTAATTAACTTAATTCTCGATATTCTTTGTTGAAAAGCATATCTTCAATAAAGTATACCTAAAGAAAAATGCAAATTAGATAATATTAGAAAATTGGAATGTTGTTTAAAATTGCATTCTCGAGGGGAGGGTCCGGGAAGTGGCCATAGCAAGACGCAATTACTAGAAGCTCTGTGCCCAAATGAGAAAATAAATCCTATATCTAAGAAAATAACATTCATCTTTCCACCAAAACTTGTGCTGAAGATATGATAATCACTTTTGCATCGAAGGATACAATTTTTCTCCTTCTTTCTTCTGCACTAAAGCAGTAAACTGTGCCATGGGAGATTACAACTACAACATACCTTGTGGCCTTCAACACCTCTATCTCTGGCTAGCTGGGTAATATAGTCCATAACCAACAGCTCAAATTTAAATTGGAGCCCCTTATCTGTGCCCACTAAGTATATCTCGGTAAGCACAACCGACATATTACGACAGTGAAATTTATTGATCTACAGTGAGCCGGTCGTAAGCCGAAACCCAGACATGGAGACGAATGGGAAAGGATTACTCACCAGATGCTGGACTGTCATTTCAAAGCCTAGAACGGAATCTTATAGCGCTCCTTACTACTGTGATCCCTACACTGTGCTCTCAACGGGGGCCGGCTCATATGGAGAATGAAGGTGCTATTGCCCATAAAATATACTGCGCTTC
The DNA here is from genome assembly GCA_905336975.1 of Bombina variegata variegata. Lineage (NCBI taxonomy): Eukaryota > Metazoa > Chordata > Amphibia > Anura > Bombinatoridae > Bombina > Bombina variegata. Next base: position 4,988 of record CAJPDP010515278.1, read on the forward strand.
ACTCGACACTGGTCATTCCCAGAAAGATCTGGGATTCATACAAGATAATCCTATCGCATCAGGCCATGGAGTGGAACTTGGTGGGTACAATCGCAACTTGGAAGGGACTTCTGAGCTAGCTGGAAAGGTTCTGCACTTCCTCGGCTTCACTTTGGAGCCAGGAGACCACTTTCAGGCTCCCCACCAAAAGCATGTGTGCTGCGGAGTCGGCCCTTTTCACTCGTGGACTGCAGCAGCTAAACACTACAGATGAACCACATAGATCTGGTATTGGCTAAGATAAGAAAAAGAGCTGGAAAGGGGTCTCAATGCTAAGGACCTAGTTAGATATGTTTGAGTTCCAGGCGGGTGTCCCTGATAACTGTCTTTCTTTTATTTATCTTTGTGTGGGCCTTGCTCTCTATTTCCAAAGACCCTAGCTCCAAAAATCATACTTACCTTAATCTGAGACTCCTTGCAAGATCTCACTATTATAGCTTTTATTGCTGACTACACTGTTCTATATGTATACATAATCTTGTGAACACTTAGGGGTAAAAATATGATGTTGGTACAATTCTTTATACTACTTTATTTTGCTCTCTTCGGTCTGCAAGTATATAAACAACCCTATAATTTTAGACAAACTCTAGTATATTCCTAAGGGGCTGGAGCTGTCATGCCTGCAAGTTTAAGAAGAGGACTAGCCTACCACCAAGACATAACAAGTTTCTAACTTTCTTAATCCACCTGTTGCTGGGTATAGGGCCCGTACCCGAGCAACAGGGTCTTAACATCTAAGAGAGTAGACTACAATTTTTTATTTACATTGGCACTAGTATATCTGTTTTCTGGCTTTGGACCAATGCAGATGTTAACGGTTCTTATTTGTACTAAGACTGCAGACCCTCTTTTTTGTTTAGCCCCTATAGCTCCATGGCATTATAACTAGTAGCATATATATATATATATATATATATTACTATGTATTTCCTCTTCTAGTGGTTTGAGATAACTATATCTACTAGACTTATATGCTGTAATTGCGGAATAGTTCTCAGTTTCAGCTGGCATTTGCCTTAACGGCTTTTATTTATTGCATGAAAATTAAGGGATGTCCGGGTTACTCGCTTGGGATGATAACTTCTCCCTAGGGAAGCACTCTTGGTCTCCTATTCTTAGTCTGGCAACCAAACAACCAGTCAGAAAGGTGTAATGTGTAACAAGTTGGAACAACCACTGTAATTTATATCAATGGTCCGAAAGCTTACTGTATTAATAATTAAATTCTTGTCTTATGACCCTTGAGTGATTTTCAGAGATTGAATCCCTGTTATAATATCATACAGGTAGCTCCCTTATAGTATAAAAGTATCCCAATGGGAAGGTGAAACATTTAAATGACTCTTAAAAGGGTAGATTAATTTTTAAACTGGGCACTAGAATGCCTAATGGATGCAATTTAGAATATGACCTCATCAGTTATTGGTATTAGAATGTACTATTTAGACTCCAAGTATGACCTTATTGATTACTGGCATTTGTATGCGCAAAGTGTTAACTATAATTATTAATAGGGTTACAATAGTAAAAGTGAAATCAATTTTTGTACCATTTTGCAAAACTTGGTTCTATTCATGGATAATTGGTAGAAGGTGTTAGTATTGTATATTAACAGTAATGATGGATTGATTGATTGTTTGATTTATTTTTTTATATATATATATATATATATATATATATATATACTGTATATATATATTTATATATATATATTTATATTTAAACTTTATGCATTATATGGATGTACTCTTTATATGGTTGGTGTTAAGCAGTTGACATTGTTTGTTATAAACCATTCAACATGTCTAATATGCTATGGGCTAGATTACAAGTTGCATGCTAAATGCATTTTTCGTTTGCGTGCTAACTGCACTTAAAGTTACATTTTAATGCAGCCAGGTTAGCGTGCGTATTAAAAGTAGAAAGTAAAAAGTTAGCGCACAAGTGATAGTCCGATCCGTGCTAACTTTAGGACTTCAGATACTGCTACTATGCAAACTTTTTCTCCCCATAGACTTCTATAGACATGCTGGTTAAAAAAAAACAAAAAACAGTTATCATGCTAACCTGACACAGTTTAAGACCAATTGCGCTAAACTCGAATGTATTTTTTTTCTATGGGAAGAGCTATGGAATTTAAAGTATTTCTATTCAAAACACATTAAAAATGAATATAAATGATATTGCATGTTTCAAGGTATTTGACTGGGAAGGGCTTACAAGTGTATATCTTTAAAAGTGTGTACTTGTGTATATACTACTCACCGGCCACTTTATTAGGTACACCTATTCAATTGCTTGGTAATGCAAATTGCTAATCAGCTAATCACATGGCAGCAACTCAATGCATTTAGGCATCTAGACGTGGTGAAGACGACTTGCTGAAGTTCAAACCGAGCATCAGAATGGGAAGTAAAGAGATTTAAGTGACTTTGAATGTGGCATGGATGTTGGTGCCAGAAGGGCTGGTTTGAGTATTTAAAAAAAACTGCTGATCTACTGGGGTTTTCACGCACAACCATCTCTAGAATTTACAGAGAATGGTCCTAAAAAGAGAAAATGTCCAGTGAGCGGCAGTTGTGTCGATGAAAATGCATTGTTGATGTCAGAGGTCAGAGGAGAATGGGCAGACTGGTTTGGGATGATAGAAAGGCAACAGTAACTCAAATAACCACTCATTACAACCAAGTTATGCAGAATACCATCTCTAAACACACAACACGTCGAACCTTGAAGCAGATGAGCTATAGCAGCAGAAGACCACACCAGGTGCCACTCCTGTCAGCTAAGAACAGGAAACTGAGGCTACAATTCGCACAGGCTCACCAAAATTGGACAAAAGAAAATTGGAAAAATGTTGCCTGGACTGATGAGTCTCGATTTCAGCTGCGACATTCAGATTGTAGGGTCAAACTACATGAAAGCATGGATCCATCCTACTTTGTATCAACAGTTCAGGCTGGTGGTGGCGGTGTAATGGTGTGGCAATATTTTCTTGGCACACTTTGGGCCCCTTAGTACCAATTGAGCATCGTTTAAATGCCACAGCCTACCTGAGTATTGTTGCTGACCATGTCCATCCATTTATGACTACAGTGTTCCCATCTTCTGATGGCTACTTCCTGCAGGATAATGCCCTATGTCACAAAGCTCACATTTCTGTGTATGTGTGTTACTACTTTTAAAACATTTTGTGTTGTTTTAATACACTTGAATAAAGTATGCACACAGTATGTCACATGTCCAAACATTTCACAGGTAAATGGGAGGGGGGGTGCTCAATGGTTTAGTAAGGGGCCCCAAAATTTCTAGTGGTTGCTCTGCTGCCAGTCCTATTAATAATATGCAGCTCAGTCTGCAGTGTGAGATAAAGTTTCTGGTAGGTTTTAGATGGTCTCTAGTTTTACGCTGTGAAACTGGAATATATATAGTTAATATAGATTGGCACCTAGACAGAGCTTCTAAAACGGTCCCACAGACTTCAGGAGGATTGTGAGCTCTCTCATTATATATAAATCAGAGAAGTTTCACATTTTAAGTTTGATAGATATGAGGAAATGAACCACACCATGTTTTAATACTAGCAGGTCTGGGCAGCATCCTTCTATGGTTGATATTACTCATCTCCTTAAGGACTACAGTCTTTTACATCTGACTGTTGCTGTTAATTGTACACAGTCAAAATTCTCTCTGACAATATATTAAATATGGGGGCAAACACTAACTAAAACCTTTATTTTGCATTAAACACTTTTATATTTCCCGAGCTTCTACATCCAGATCATCACATACAATGCAGCTTGATTTTGTTCTTTAGCTACATCTTTATCCCCTATAGAGGCATTTGGACTTGGTTGTCAACTGGCAATTTGTACTTTCAGAAACATTTACATTATACCAGTCAACAATCCACTTGTCTAGCTCATGTTTCAAAGAAGGGTTTTACCATTATTATATAACCAGCACAGGTGCAATTTACCATAGTTTTTTTGCCTGTCTTCCCATGATAGCCTATAAAATTGCTAAACTAGAAACCAACTTGCTCTATAGATCTTCATCTTACTTTCTACAACATCTAGAATATACTGTTTAGTTCCCATGTATATTATTATGTCTTACCTAGTTTTTACATCTTTTCCCTGTATTAGAGTTTTTTCTGCTGAAGAAAATGTTCGTTGAATTAGCTTTCTTGTTTAAGCATGAAAATAAAGCATTTAATAATAATGATAACTTGAAGGGAGGTGACAGTCAAATTTAACCTTTCATGATTTAGTACAATTAATTTTAAGGCACTTAAATTCACTTCCATTATATTGGTGAAAAACATATCTAGGTCGGCCCAGGCCTAGGTCTGTTGTCATTGGTTTACCTGATGTGTTCACGTAGCTCCCAGTAGTCCTTTAGTGAATTTCTTCCTATGGCTGCATGTTTATATTGTAGATATAGATGGTATTGAATCAACATCTGTGTATATATATATATATATATATATATAATTATTTATAGCCATATGACCCATAAATACTTATTTAAAAATTCTTTCATCTGTTTGCTGCAAATAGTTTGAAAGACTTGTGTATGGGAACATGGTGTTATTTTGGAAACAAATGCTGGGAACATGCCTAATATTCTGTCTGGAAAGTTAGCCAAAAGAAATTGCAGCTTATTTTTCTTCATAGATAAGTGGTTCTTCGGTCAGTGACTCTCTGACCCCTGAAACATTACATCTTTCATGCTAACTATTATGCAGGAAAAATCACTATCAATGTCTGTGTGTGTATCTATATATATATTAGTGAGGGGTATATATCTATAATAATAATATATATTATTGTTATATATTATCCATAATAATAATATATATTTTTATTGTTATTATTATTATACTTTATTTACAAAGACCAACATATTTCATGGGTGCAATTTGTTTAAATAAAACAATGAAATAAGAGACAAGACACAATTTGACAAACAAATACTGGAGGAACTGAGGGCCCTATTCCCGTGGGATTTTACAATTTAGAAGGGTAGGAGGGTGAGAAACAAGAGATGAGGACTGCAAGAGTGAGAATAATGTTAATACAGAGTTGGATGAGGGCAAATATTAGGTATGTGGACTTAATTTGTTAATGAGTTGGGTTGTAGGCTTCCCTATACAAAAATTTCTTTAGGAAGCGTTTAAAGAAGGCAGATTAGGAAAAAGTCTTACAGCGCGAGGGAGAGTGTTCCAGAGGGTAGGTGCAGCACGAGAGAAGTCCTGTAGTCTAGCATGGGAAGAGGTGATAATCAAAGATGCAAGGAGCAGGTCATTGTTGGATCTTAGTGGGCGAGCTGGAGTATATTTGTTGACTAGTGAGGACAGGTAGTGCAGAGCAGCGTTGGTAAAGGCTTTGTAGGTCAGGGTGAGAATTTTGAATTTAATTCTGCTGTGAATGGGAAGCCAGCAAAGGGAATCACAGAGAGATGCAGCAGATACAGAGCAACAGGAAAGGGGGATTAGCCTGGCAAAGGTATTTAGAATAAATTGAAGGGGGGAGATGCAGCAAAGAGAAAGGCTAGTGAGTAGGTTTTTGCAGTAGTCAAGTCGGGAAATTACAAGGGAGTGGATTGTTTGCTTTGTGGTGTCAGTGCTCGGAAACAGGCACATTCTGGAAATATTACATAGCTGGTTGTGGCAGGGTGAAGGGGGCAATTGAATGTGGCAGATGAAGGACAGGTTGGAGTTAAGTGTAACTCCGAGGCAGCAGACTTGGGTTGATGGGGAGATAGTGATGCCGTTGACGGTGATAGAAAAGTC
>CAJPDP010515359.1:0-15525 GCA_905336975.1 Bombina variegata variegata
CCGCTAAGCCGGTGAGAAAGACCCCAGGGTTTCCTCAAAGTTGTTAAAAGATTCAAAATTGAAGACCGGGACAGGAGCATTTTAGCTTGCTTACATCTGCCATTGTCCATGACCATGACATTGTGGAGATTGTCAAGAGCAGAGATCGACATTGTCTGGTAATCACATCATTATCGGAAGCTTTTTCACTGAACGCTTTTTAATGGACTTTTATCTTATGGACTTTATTTAGATGAATTTGTTCTGTTAGACATATTTTTTATATGTGGTATTTTTATATGTGGAATTGGTGATTTGGTTTATTTGAAATGTGACTAGGACGTTTTTTACAACCACCTTTTATCATAATGTTTTGCATTGTCGATATTGCTTATATTATGTATTATTACATCATTGTATTATTTTAATATTTATAGCTTTTATTACTATGGATTGTTATTAAGATACTACACTTGATATTAGTTTACTAGTAGACTGTGGTCAGCACTTTGACTGCTACTAGATACCTGGATTTAGTTCATTAGTAGATATTGGCCAGCAGGTTTAAAATAGGAGATTTTTTACTGATCCCTATTTTTCTACCGGCGCTTCCTTTTTTTGTTGTAATAGTAAATAGTCTTTAATTTTTTTTTTTTTCTCTGAATCAAAATTTAAAAGGAAGTACAGTATCCCATACTTTTGCGCTAAGAATCAGCTTTCTACCTATTTTTAAAGATACAATCAGAAACCACACTGCAGTGTACGGAGGGAAGAATGACCCTCACGCACGTATACTTATATTATCCAACCGCCTATGCTATGCAAATGAGGCTTGTATAGATCGGCAGAATAAGCAATGACAGACATTATTCACTGCTTACATCTAGTTTTTTTAAAAAAAGAGAATTTATAGAATTTTTTTAGCATGAAAGATGTGTTTCAGATTTTTCAAAATGTTAGGTTCCGCTGAATTTTGTTCATGTGGGCACTCGTTTTGGACGAATTTTGGATTCAGATTTGTTACAAATATTTCCAGTGGGAACAACAATTATATACAACTAATTTTAAAAAAAATCTTACATTCGAACAACTGAAAGAACCTATCATTCAATGCTAATAGAGCATACATCTCACTGATTGAATTTGAGTCAATAACCCTACGCAAAGATATTAAAAATGTCTGAGCTTCCCCTTGTCTCCTACCTCCCTAAGTTAAGGCTTAATTGGACAAGCCTGTATGACTAAAATCAAACATTTAGTGCCGGACTGGCTGTCCCTAACATTAGTCATTAGTAATACTATGACAGGATTTGAAAGGGGATGATGGACATATGAATTTTCAGACCCCATGTACATTATTGCAAAGGAGCCGATTAGCTTAACAATATACCTCCTCCCCCTCTTCTTGGACCTTTTTTTGGTGCACTAACTAATGTATAGAAAACGAGTATATACTAATTAAATTTGTTAGTAAATGATAATTTCCTTTAAATTAGCTTTTAAAGGCACATTATTTAATCTAATACCAAAGCTTCTTCACAGACACAAGGGACACGCTAATAGGAGGCTTAAAGCAAAGGATCCCAGAACCTGCACTAAAGCAGAAGGACTGTTAGTGCAGGCTCTGGGTTCTGCCGCACTAGCCTTCTTTTAGTGCGGCCCTGAAGTTTGTAAACAAGGGTCGGGATTGGCACAGCTTCCCCAGCGCTCTATAGGAAAGTATAAACCTGCAGGTGACACTGTGTCACCTGCAGCAAAGGAGCTTTAATATTCATTTTATTTAAACAAATGTAAATGTTAACAAATATTCAGTATTCATTAAATTTAGTCTAGTCCATACGATCATTACCGGGTTAGAGGGAAATGAGCAATAAAAAAATAGTCTTGTGATCTACTGATCATGAGTTTTAACTACCTCTCGGGTACACTGTCATATATTGTACTCTTGTGATATGCCAAGACTAAAAAGCAGTGTTATTTCAAAGCCATATTCAAAATATCACAACATTTCAAATATTGTAAATTTAGTAATAAGGTTAGACTCCTTAATAGTCTGAAAGACCAGAATTGCGTTGAGCCAAAAAGGGTTAACAAAACTTTTTCCATGTTTTGGAAAACTGCTCTAATCTCTAAGCTAAGATTGTAAGTAGACTGGTAACAATATTTCAATAGCAAATTATTTCAGACGGTGTGATCAAAATAAAACTATTTTTTTTATACAGTAATGTGAGAAATTAACACCACGCAGATCGCATGTGTCAAAAAAGATCCGTTATCTCTGAAAACAAATTGTAAGGCGTAAATGAATAAACCATATGCTCTTTATCTGTAGATGTGCAGATAAATATAAAAACCATTAAAAGCCTAAAACAACCATGCAATAGCTATCTCTGCTTAGATCATAAGAAATATATATGTCAAATATGATTGAGATAATATATTAGCAACAGTGCAAAATTAGTAAGTGGTATGCCTACAAAAAATATGCATTCTGAGAATGTCATATCTTCTTCCTTTTTTGGTATCCTCAGTGTTAGTGAAGACTTGATTACATGTCCAAATTTATAATTAAAGGGACAATAAGTTTAAAGGGACAGTCTACTCCAGAATTTTTATTAAAAAGAAAGAATAATCCCTTTATTACCCATTCCCCAGTTTTGCATAACCAACATATATTAATATACTTTTTACCTCTGTGATTACCTTTAATCTAAGCCTCTGCAGGCTGCCCCCTTATTTCAGTTATTTTGACAGACTTGCATTTTAGCCAATCAGTGCCCTCTCATAAGTAACTCCACAGGTGTTAGTTCATATGTGTCATATAGATAACATTGTGCTAACACCCTCTAGCTGCAAAAAAACTTTCAAATGCATTGAGATAAGAGGCAGCCTTCAAGGCATATGAGCCGACCTAGGTTTAGCTTTCAACTAAGAATACCAAGAGAACAAAGCAAATCTGATGATAAAAGTGAATTGGAAAGTTGCTTAAAATTGCATCTGAATCATGAAAGTTTAATTCTGAATAGACTGTCCCTTTAAGTTAAACTTAAATGTTTTAGATACAGTATGGGATTTTAAACAGCTTTCCAATGTATTACTTTGTTGTATTGATACACTTATTCTCCTAGTCCCTCATGGGTGGGAACTCTACAGGACCAATCAAAAACTCACCAGCATAGAAAGAAATCACTCAAAATCTTTGAGGACTTTTTTGGAGTATTATAGTGTAATCTATGTGTCTCTCATTCACACCCAGAACCATGCAGAGTGAGATAAATAGCACCCAAGCTAAAATGTGCCTTTATAAAATGATTTAAGGGAGCTTCCAGTACTGACAAGACTTTATAGATAATATTATCAGACGAGAGTGCTTAGATCATTGCACTCTATGGCAGAAGCTTTTTCCAACATTGTTATAAACTTTGTTTTAAAAGCTGCCGCTATAGAATTCTAAAGACACGTGCACACTCCAGATCTCCTATGAGCCTACTGAAGTTTACTCTTCAAAAAAGGATACCTAAGAGTAGTTAAATTTTGACTTTACAGCCCCTTCTATTTAGTATGTGAAATATGTCTGACCTTTTGTAATGTTACTTTATTTATTTAGAAATTCAAGGGAAAGTCCCTGGAATAGAGAAATGTTCATAAAGTTGCTAAAGAAAATATTTATTATACAATATGTGAAAATCTCACACTATTGATGTAATACAGGATGTTAAGTATTTTTGAGGTCTTAAGATACTATCTGAAGTTATGTTTTGCATGATTGCCTAATAGGTACATTACCTAATTAATTACAGAGGTAAATATATAAAGAACAGTATAGTCCCAATGCTAAAGGGACAGTTCTATTTGTATCCTTAGCATACCTAGGCTCAGGAGCACAACTGATGACTGGAGGTTGTACAGATATGCCTCTTGACATTAGTTCACTAGATATGTTCAGCTAGCTCCCAGTAGTACCTCCTCCGCCTGCTCTTTAAAAAAGGATACCAAGTGAATGAAGCTATTTTGATAATAGAAGTAAACCGAACTCTGTTTAATTGCATGCTCTGAGTCATAATTTATTATTAAATGTATGATTTTTTTTTCTCTACCAATAGTTTGCTGACGTAGTTCCTTTCCATGCTTTCAAAATCCAATAAAATTAAAAAAGGAAGAATAAAAGTTGTTTCTAATTATCGGAATTTTATTAAAGCAACTTATAGATAAAAGGGAATGAAATGTCAAATTATATCATTAAAGGGGCAGTAAAGTTAAAAATTAAACTTTCATAATTCAGTGTACAATTTTAACAACTTTCCAATTTACTTCTATTATCTAATTTGCTTCATTCTGTTTGTATCCTTTGTTGAAGTAGCAGCAATCCACGACTGGAAGATAGCTGTGGATTAGTGGCTGCACATATATAAATTGGAGATTGCATGACCTATCTGAATTATGAAAGGAAAAAATTGGGGTTTCTTGTCCCTTTAAGTGAGAGCCTTGGTTTACCTTAAATCTATTTTCAGCAATTGCAAGCTGGGGAAATTAGTTTTTTAGCTTAAAACGATATCTCAGGTGCGTAGAGAGTTATCCAAGTGTTTGTATTAGAAAAAAAACATAAAAAAACCCCCACATATGTGTCACAAACAGAATTGCTTAAAGGGACATGAAAACTATTTATTTATTTCATGATTCAGACAGAGCAAACCATGTTTAACAACTTTTTAGTTTACTTCTATTATTAAATGTGCTTTATTCTCCAGGTATCAATTGTTGAAGAAGAAGCAATACACTGCTGGGAGCTAGCTGAACACATTAGGTGAGCCAATGATAAGAGGCATATATGTGCAGTCACCAATCAGTAGCTCACACTACTGCTTCTGAGCCTACCTATGTATGCTTTTCAATAAAGGATACCAATGTGTTTCAGACCAATCATTTGGAACAAATATTCTTAAAAATTGGTTTTCAGAATATTCCTCTTCTGCACTGTTCAGTATTCGCTTTGTTTAAAATGAAAAGAATACTAAATATTTTACTGTTTAAAGATATTTTAAAGGAAATAAATATATACTGATGAATTTCATTACTATATATTTGTTTTCTTTAAAATTGGTTAATGCATTAATTTTGAAATCTGTTTCGTGTTGTAATCACAGATTTGCATCCATAACAAAACAAATGCACGTCTAAGAGAACCAAGAGAACAAATAAAATTAGATAATAGAAATAAACTGGAAAGTTGTCTTTACAAGCTCTACCTGAATTACATACCTCACAACACTAGGTATCAGGTACTCAGGAGGTTGATGGAGGCCAGTCACGATTTTGTGGGTGGAGCTGTGTTGGGAGGGGTGGGATTGTGGGTGTGTCTGTGTGGTCAGTAGGTGTGTCTAGGCAGTTTGTGGTCATGTCTGGGTGCTGTGTGGGTGGGGCTAAGGGAAATTCTGTATATTGGGACACATGACTGTCTCAGAGGGACAGTCGAAACAGAGCTTACACAAACCTTCTCACCAGTAGTAGCAAAAAAAACAACTGTCAAATGAGCCGAAATGGTAAAAAGTAAAAATTAACTTTTAATTAGTAACGTGAGTAAAAACGATTTGCCAAGAAATCGGACATTATATCACAGCCAGTGAAGCAGCCAGCAACTGTTAATCTAATCCAACATGTTTCATGCCATTACAGCACTTCATCAGGGATAGGTTTAGTTTACTGAACACAGTTACAAACAAAGAGTGATCCAATAAAAATAGATCTGACATTTTCTAGACAATCAGCCTGTATAGGTTTGAAAAACGTCATGCGTGTTAATTAGGTACTAACATATTAACATATTGACTATGGATCTCAGATATAGTACATTTTAAAAAATATTATATTAAAACTACCTCTAAATAGATGATACTTAGAACAGAAAGATGTTGATTCATCGGTATCATAGGGACTTAAATTCTTTCCAACATAGTAAAGACTTAGTGTGATCGTGCAATCAGCATTGTAATGGTTATAAGGTTTCTGTCAAAAAGACATATTTAGCAAATTACTGAGTTACTTATATCACTATTTACCAATTACCACTTTCAAAGAGAAAAAAAATAAATTATTTCATAGATTGATGGATTGCCGATATAGCCAGATGTCAGCCTTATTTGGGAAGCTATATTATTAGATTTGCCACTGTTAGCGATCAAGGATATAATGTAGAATATTATTTAGTTGGGGCTACGCTGTTATATAGAGGGCAATTTAGCAAAAAGTTAACAATGTTTAGATAATGGATACTTTGTTAATGTCTATTAAGTTTGAAAAGCAATGATGTGTCAGTACATAGCGTCTGTAGCATGACTGCATAGTACAGATAATAATAAAACTGAATACCAATACCGATATTAACATAAACTTTAACATTAATATTAAATGTGTATATTATTGAGGCTGCAACTTAATGTATAAAATGTTACTGGAGTTGCAGATTCACAAAGCTAAATTCAGAATATATGTAAAGTGTACTTAGCAGTAAGTCTAAAGAAACTTACTAATAGGACCTAAAGAATACTGTCCAGATAGAATATGCATATGTATCTTTGTATAGAATAAACTAAAAGTGATATATATAGGGGGCGTGTCCAAGCAGCAGCTCTAAGCAGTCACATCCTTCTGGAGCTCCAGGAGAATAACAGTAATCCGCTGATTACTGAGTATAACTTACAGCAATTATCAATATTAGGATTGCTATCATATTTCTTAATACCTACTATCAAAATTCCAGCCTAAATTGCTGTATTTATGATCTAAAAGCCGGAACAGGACAACTGAGGCCTGCAGCGGTGGTTAACTCGCAGGCAGCGTTCCCCCCCCCCCGAAACTGCGGGGTATCTAGACAGAACTGGTTTCAATTAACACGGACACCAACTCTACAAGTTTCCCAGAGCTTACATGGCCTACCTATACAGACATAAACCTTCAAGTACCACAACCTCATAGCAAATAGTGACGCTGAATTTCACAGCAGCCATGGGAGTTAACGACTCTCCAGATAGCATAGACTTGCAACTGGCTAAAATAGAGGCCTTGCTAAAATCTATGATGGACAAGGCGCCATCAGAACAGGAACTACAACTCCTTATAGAAAGAGCAGGGCTTGAAAATCCTACGGAACCATCACAACAGATTCCTATGACTACTAGGCAAGGATTGATGACAAAATTAGAAGAGAATGACCAACCCAATATTTTAATGGATGAAGAGACCATGCAGCCAGGCATCGGCAGTACAACATCACCCTTGTCGACAATAAAAGACCGCAAACACACCATAACGGACAGTATATGTGGGCTTCACTCGCAAACCACTTACCTCTCCTTTGATCCGGACCCATCAGATGGCGGAGATGCTGACAAACAACCTAAAATGGTGCATACAGCTATCTCACACAACCAGTCGGAATATATCTCAGCCTTCACAAACATCGCTACCAAAAATGATCCTAGAACCCACTGGAATATTAAGCTTGCCCCACCAGCGGGGCCAGATCTTGGAGTCAGAATGGTCGCCATGGGGGCTCGGGGGGGACCCTCGGGTGGTTGCGGACTTAGAGATGTTTTGCCTCTTGACCCATAACATCATTCCAGACTACCTCCCTCTAACTGAGACTCTCAGAGTGCCGTATGACCAACAACAGCCATCATACATTACAGAAACACCACCAGTCAACACAACTCTACGACACATAATTCTACTGCAAGGGTTTGCTCAACCTTTGCAAAATGACGTCCCTGAAGACAAAAAAACTGCTTCATTTGCAAATAGACACTGGGGGTTGATAATAGGCACGTAATGTACATTTACCATCATATTTTTGCTTAGAAAGATTTGGAGTATTATTTAAAGTTTTATAATATATTACTTGGTTTGAAGTTTATATAGTTTACAAATACACATTTTCAATGATTAAAATGCATGCCTTAAAGAAGCCATCAACATCTGTACCAGTCCCACATTAGGTTACATTGTTCTAACAGCCTACAACCTCCAAAGCAGCTTAGTGGTAAAAGAAGATAGCCAAATCATTAAATTATAGCCCACAGAATGACCACTATAGTACCAAAAAGCACTGATAGTATATACATTGTACCAACTTCCTGTCCTCTATCAAGCAGCTGGCAGCCGAAGCAGTTATGAGGCTTTAATTATATATTATGTGCATAAGATGCCACACCATGTTTAAAGGTACAAATGGCTATCTGCTCCCTAACAGATGCATCATAGGAAAAAAAAAAGGATTCTGTTTCTAATCTCCAAACCCGCATACATATCATATTATCCAAATGACAGGCTCTTTGTCACTGATAATCGTTATAATTGTTTTAATTATTGTAATGTTATGAAATAGAAATGTTTTTTAAGAGTTTGTAGTAATTTGACTGTTACAAGTGATCTTCACCTATTATTTAACTGCACATGTCCAATGTGAAGGCCCACCAAATATAATCTGAATCATATTCATATATCCCTATGTACTCTCCTTAAAGAGAGAATACTACACTTATATCCAAGACCTCCTTTTCCTCAAGCATAAGCAAACTTAAAGGTGTCCATGCTCCAATTTCTTAACAGAATGCCCAGTTTCTGGCTTTTCTTCAACACTTAACCCTTTTTCTCCCTCTTTGTTCTCTTTTCCTTTTTTTTTGCTTTCATCTCTCTCCTTCCCTTCCTTACTTCTCCATATAATTCCCTACACTTACTATTTTACTATAATTGGTCCATAAGTGGCCTTGTGTACATCCACAGGGATAGAAACAATTGAGAATAACTTGTAAATCTGTTTACCTGTTACAGAATCTTTTTTTTGTACTAATTCTACACCAATGTATTTTTATCATGTTTCTGTATGTTTTGAAATTATCCCCAATAAAAACTAAAATAAAAATAAATAATAAAAAGATATATATTTTTTTTATTTATTTTTTACAAAAGAAATTGTTTATAATAACATACTCGTGTTGAAGTGATGTATCATATACAGTATGTGTTTAGCAGTTGGAAAAAGTGATCAACCAAAAGTGATAGTAAAAACGTGTTGCCGTGAACTTGGAAATTTCAAGTGTCACTGAATTTAAAATAAGTTGGTGAGAATTTGTGTAAGGTATATTAATCCAAAAATTGTTGTGAATATTGTCTGTGCTTCCTTTGACAAATATTCTTCTTATTAATTATTAATATCCACATGTAATTCGTATATTGGTGCCACGAATAAAGGATTCCAAAGTGATGACGATGTCTAAATATCTAAACAATTAAACTAACCAACTAAAATAAAAAATGTGCAAACGCGGGGGGTGTGACCAAGCCACAGCCATGATAAGACACATAATTGTGCAGCTCGACCTTAGCTTACAGAAACTGTTGGTTTTTATCTTAATATCTCAGCTTTTTGCATAGTAACCATCTCTACTACACAAATAATCAATCCTGATTCTGGATATACTAGCATTACTGTGATCAACTCAAGCAGAAGGGCTAACTTAGCACATTCAATATGGAGCGTTGCGGCCCACCTCACAACACCATCTACCCCCCCCCCCCTCTTCCGGTGTGTGGGCTACCCGGGAGAGCTGTATTTACTTACTGATACTTTTACAGGGTTTAGCATTATCTGGATTTTAGTCACCCATGGAGGAGGACCTCATTTGACAGATATAGATGCTTTTGGACAATTTAAAGCATCGAATGTGCAGTAACTTCGAAGACCTTACAGATATCATTATAGCGGCTATAGACAGGGGACATAAGGACGCGGTTAAGATGGTGGATAACAAGAGGGAATATCTGCCACATGAAACGACAAGCGGTGGTGAGAGCAGTACCCCCTCCAAGTTGGATCTTGAAATTAAGACAAGAGAGCCACTGAAGCAGCTGGGAACTATTTCTCATCCTAGAGAGTTCATGCTTCCTACGTCCTCACTTAGTTCTCCCACATCCGCCAGGCTTAATAATCCACAAACGGAGTTCTCTGCAGCTGTGACCCAGGTAGGTGCGGCTGGCCACCGGGTGCACAGTGAGACCTTGGTTAGAGAAGGGGAACCACCTGAGCAAGCCCCTGGCACAAGGGGGGAATGACGAGACATCCAGTGCCGCATATACACAGCGGACGCCCCAACATCCACACTCCACATCTTATATGCCCTACTAAGGCTACCGGATTTACGGCCTGCCTGCAGTGTATCTGGCTCTCTACCCTGCCGCCTCCCTAGATTGGCCCATCTCCCAAAGAGAGGTTGTGGATGAAGGGACTACCGTCTCTGGCAAATTTACTATAGAGCACCTCATCACTTACCTTTCGAGAACTCGTGCTGCTAGTATCAATATTGCCCTCTTTCATCCTTATATTGCATGGGAGGGCAGGTTCTATGCCCCAATACCACCTTACAGATTAAATGTTTGCTTGTTAACTTATGTGTTCCTACCCCATTAAGTTAGCTTTGGGGCTCTAATGTTTCTCCAGGTTCTTGTTGTAGATGTGTGGTTGTCGTTCCAAATGTTTTCATGATTATATATATATGACTTTTATTATGATTTTACCTGCCTCATTAAGTGAGTTCAAATTCTCCACTGGGTACACAGATATCTACTTGTAGGCACCCAATAAGAACCTATTTAAGTGTACTTTGAATAAGCATATACAACTTATCCATTTTTACTGCTAACTGATTTCTACTCCCTCTGTTTAACTAACTATGCTACATCAGTTCAAGATACTTAGAGGGAATTATATAGATCACTAGTACTGACTGTTACTAGACCTATATATCAAGAGATAGTCTAATCCATGCTATGATACTCATATTTCCTGCCCTATAACACCTAGGTACCCCCAGGATATCTACCCTGAGATAAATATATGCACTGACTCCTCCTTCCAGTCTGACAATATAGGGTGCACCCCATAATTACACTAAGGTATATATTATACCCCGCTGCATTCAATCATAAACTATCTCCAAACGTACAGTAACCCGTTGTCCACTACACATCTCTAATAAGATACTCCCTAATAGAATTAAACACCTTGTATTCCCTTGTGCTAGCCTTTTCATATGACAGGTCATCTTGACCGCCCTCCATCATTTGCAGCTAAATATACCCCCTTACTATTATCTTTAAGATTCTGTGAGTCCTCCTCCAAATACTGAAGCATCCACCCAGAGCGTATGAAGCCACTTTTTAAATTAACCTTCAAACTATACCCATAAATCTGCCAGCCCCTCTTGTTCTTAATTTTAGACACCAGTTGCTAATTTTTTTTTTCAACTAGTTCTCCCGAGTGGCTCTTGCCTGCTGTCCTATTGCTCTATAACTAATTATTGGTGATATCAATCACGCCACTAGGCTGCATAAGGAAAAATGAGGTCCATCGCTCTTTGTCTTAGTTTACTTTTTTCCGCATTTGATAGCTAGAATACAGCTATGGTTTTCTCACAATACTGTGTGCAGCTAGTCGTAACATCACTGTCTATATATTTATTATTTAAGGTGATCCACCTTAGAATGTATTTATTATCTCTGTCATATATATTAGTGTCACTGCTAATTTAACTTTGCCTAAGGTACATGTGCTAGTCTGCTGTGTAACTTGCATAGGTTTATATAATATGGCTAGCCTGCTTTGTACTGTTTTTGTTTGCAGACCAATTACCCTCTGTGATGGGGTGTTGCTTTACGGTACATATATACTTTCTTAAGGTGACTGAAAATAGCTGGTATACCGATTATCAGGGTAAAATAACATTCCCCATAAGCTATAGATAATTTTAACCCATATATGTGGAATTTATCTGTTCTCTCGCTATTACTAAAATATACCCATTGTAATATTTCTGAGCTCTAAAATGGTTTAATACATCTCTTGGTTACGGGAGTCTTAACTGTTGGCCTTCCTGATAAACCACCTTATATATAGGGTCATTGAAGGTATAGTAACAACCACTGCGATCAAATATAACTTACGTTATTTCTGAACCTCAAGTTATCAAGGGAAGTTGCTCTGAGGTATGTAACGCTCCGATATCCACACACTAGTAAAGAGTACTGTTGAGGTGTATACTAATCATTTTAGACCTGAAATCGGTAATGTATGGCAAAACTAAGCTAGCCTACATGTCATTGTGTTCCCTACAACTATCTGGTTATATAGGATTAGGATATCTTTAGGAGAACTCCACACTTTGCCCTTGGTTCTTCCCATTTTTAGTGCTACAACTCACAAGGCACAATACACATTTTTAAGTCACACTTTGTACTATCTCATAACAGACATGAACTACTGTGACACAATCCCTGTTCTATGCATTATGCGGGATATACTTGCTGTAAGGGATACATGTATAATAATTTGTAAGGTATTGCTCTAGTCTATGTTTGATCTATTATATTTGTAAGGTATTGCTCTAGTCTATGTTTGATCTATTATCTGGGTAATATTTTATTGGTATCACTCTTAACTCAACTTTATCAAAGGTGTATGTACTAGTCTGTTGTTTAACTCTCTTCAGTCTATATAATACTGTTTGCCTGCATTGCACAGTTTCTGTTGGTAGACCTCACTGTATACTTGATAAAATCCAGGTGACCTACTTATATTTATTTCCGTTAACATAAGTCCTATATGATCTACGGTACACAGATACTTTCAGTACAGCTTCCTTATAGTGAATATACTGCTCTCATTTTATTAGCTATAACTCCATGTCATTTTCAAAGTCTCACCCCTTTATTCCCCGCCACCCAAATTTTTTTGAACGGCTTCTGTCCGTCGACTCAACTCACTCTCCCCTTATACACTTTGGTCCAAGAGTGACCAAAACCAAAAGCCAATTCCTATAGATTTAGTCATATCTCCTCTATGTCCTTCTAGGGTTACATTGTAGGAGACTTCATTTATATATATTCACCTCAAACTCTAGATTTCTATATCTCCCCACAAGCACTCAAAATGTTAGACATAGGTTTATATCTTGGGGATATGGCTCCTCCATCACTTACAGTACATGTATATCTTGTCATACTAGAGCACAGTATTGATGTCTCAGAAAGTAAACTATTATCTAAGTTGTACTGTTTATGTGGTCACAATGAACATCCTAGCCCTGTGTCATCCTTATTTATGGACAAATTTGTTTTGTTGTATTTTCTAGCAACTTAAATAAAAATTAATTATAAAAAAATAAAAATGTGCAAACGCCCCATGGGGACTAAGTGATGATGAGAAATTACTAAAGTGTGAAATATGGTTTTATTGCCCTATAAACAATTTTATATCTGATTTTTCATTTATTCCCTTGGGGCTCCTGATTGTAATATAAATATCCAATATGTTTAATTCTTATTGAGTTTGGTATGCCTATTGCCCCCTATTAATAACTTCGGTATGTAGTCTATAGCCTTAAAGGAAAAGTACTGTAAAGGATTTTTGCTGTGTGACAAAAAATGTCTAGCTACTGGGGTTTTTGGTTTTTCATCCGTAAAGGATAGAAGATGCTCCCTTATCCTATCTTTGGGCATTCTTGAGTTATGTCCTACATATTGCTTATTACAAAGTTGACATGTTATTAGGTAAACAACAAAGGTGGAATTTCCCGTCTGGCTGGAAGTGAGATTGGTATCCACATATTCACAAGATTTGCAGGGTTTAGTACCACATTTATAGAAACCTTTTTTTGGTTCCAGCCAAGTTCTTTTAGGGATTGATGTTTTATTATCAAAATGCCTTTTGAGGCCATCACCAATGGTATACGCTTTTTTTAAAACAAATTTAACATTTTCTATCACTTCTTTATCCAATAATTTAATCCAATTATTTTATCCAATAATTTAAATTCTTCTTGATAATTGAGCATATTTGTTTGTACTGTCTGCTATATGCAGTTGAAAAACTACTGTTGATTGTGTCAAATTTGAATCATTGTGGACTTTGTCTTTTAAGAGATTATTTCTATCCATATGTAAAACCTCTTGTGCTATTATTTCAAGTCTTTTTTTTTATAGCCTCTAGCTACTAATCTGTTCCTCTGCTTGCATCTTGTACTTTGTGGTATTGGTACAGTTTCTCCGTAGGCGCATATATTGCGCCTTAGGAATGCCTCTTTTTGAAGTTCAGGATGGTGAGAGTTGGCCCTTAGGATAGTGTTATCTGATGTAGGTTTACGATAGGTCTCTGTTTCAATTTTATTCGTAGATAATTTCAGCAGCACATCCAAAAAGGCCAACTCTGTAACTGAGCTGTTGTAGGTGAATTTTAAATTCATGCCATTGCTATTTATGTAGTCTATAAATTCCTGGAGTTGATCAGTATTGCTCTTCCAGACCAATAGCAGGTCATCTATTTACCTATAATAGGCTTTTATATGTCTTTTGAAGGGTTTGCTATCCGAGTAGACTCTTATTAGCTCAAAAAAACATAGGTATAAATTTGCATAGGAGGGGACAAATTTTGCCTCCATTGCTGTGCCACATTTTTGTACGTAGAAATTTCCCATAAACAAAAAATAGTTATGTGTCAAGAGGTATCCTGTATCGTTTGGAACAAATATTCAGAAAAATAGATTTTCAGAATATTCCTCTTCTGCACTGTTCAGTATTCGCTTTGTTTAAAATGAAATAAATTCTGTAGCATTTACATTAGTTTTGTAATGTTCCTTTACTGCAGGTGAAAAAAATGTCACCTATAGCTTTACACTTAGCAATATATGCGCTGGGGGAGCCGCACTAATCCTGACCCTTCTTTACAGAGCACAGTACCACGCTATTAGGAGACTTTCCTCAGCAGATTCTAAAGCCTGCGCTAAAGGACCGTCTCCTTGCAGGCTCTGGGATCCACCAGGCTAAGCCCCCTAATGTGGCCCTGGGCTCTATGAAATATGGTTAGGATTAGCGCAGCTCCCAAGTGTGCTATAGGTAAGTATTTTACCTTTTAAAGATAATTTAAAGGAAACAAATTTATACTGATGAATTTCATTACTATATATTTGTTTTCTTTAAAATTGGTTAATGCATTCATTTTGATATGTGTTTTAATCACAGATTTTCATAAGTAACAAAACAAATGCACGTCTAAGAGAACCAAGAGAACAAATAAAATTAGATAATAGAAGTAAACTGTAAAGTTGTCTTTACAAGCTCTACCTGAATTACATACCTCACAACACTGGGTATCAGGTACTCAGGAGGTTGATGAAGGCCAGTCACCATTTTGCGGGTAGAGCTGTGTTGGGAGGGTGGGATTGTGGGTGTGTCTGTGTGGTCAGTAGGTGTATCTATGCGGTTTGTGGTCATGTCTGGGTGCTGCGTGGGTAGGGCTAAGGGAAGTTCTTTATATTGGGACACATGACTGTCTCAGAGGGACAGTTGAAACAGAGCTTATATTAAAGGAACACAATTTTTTTCTTTCATAATTCAGAAAGAGCATGTGATTTTAAACAACTTTCCAATTTACTTCTATTATTTAATTTGCTTCCATCTCTTTTTATCCTTTGCTGAAAGGTTTATCTAGGTGAGCTCAGG
>CAJPDP010515717.1:0-11126 GCA_905336975.1 Bombina variegata variegata
AAGAGAACAAAGACAATTGATAATAGGAGCAAATTGAAAAGTTGCTTAAAATTGCATGCTCTATCTCAGAAATCCTCAAACTTGGCCCTCCAGAGGTTTTAGAACTACACTCTTCATGATGCTCAGCCAGCTGATATGCTGGCTGAGAATCATGGGAAATGTAGTTCCAAAACTTCTGGAGGGCCAAGTTTGACGATGTCTGTTCTAAAGTATCTGGATGATGACTGGTCCAGTGTAATATTCATAGCAGTTTCCTTTCTATAGAGTATAGTATAGATTTTACCATAATCAACCTTACTGATCTAAATCTATGAAAATAATTTTTGTTTGGTTTATGATATGGGTATATCTCATCCCATCATCATTATGATTTAGCCATAATACAACATTCTCAAATTCTTCTTTGGGTTCTGACCAAAGGATTAGCACATCGTCAATGAATCTTTACCATAGATCCATATAGGAAAAAAATATCTATTTTCTATCTAACCCAGTAACAGGTTTGCATATGTAGGGGCACATCATGTGCCCATTGCTGTGTCCCTTTTCTGCAAATACACCTTTCAATCAAATAAAAAGTATTTGTATGTTAAAAGAAACCTTAGTATTCAAGTGTAAATGAATCACTAATGTTACCTCTTTGGGGCTGATTTAACAATGTGTGGACGGATATGAGCCGCTGTAGCGGATCATGTCTGTCGCACATCAATAAATGCTGGTGCAATACCGCCCCCTGCACATTCGCAGCCAATCGGCAACTAGCAGGGGGTGTTAGTCAACCCGATCGTATCCGATCGGGCTGATTGCTGTCTGCCGCCTCAGAGGTGGCAGATGAGTTAAGGAGCAGCGGTCTTAAGACCGCTGCTTCTCAACTCCTGTGTCTGGGGAGCCTGAAGACTTGCGCAGAAACAGATGCATAGTGATACATACGGGGCTTGATAAATAAGCCCCTAGGTGTTTTCCTCTTCAAAAAGTAATCAGATGCTTTTATTTCTAGATGAAAATTAGAATATAAACTTTCAGTATCTATACTTGCTAGAAAGGAAGATTTGTTTACTACCAAATTTTTTAAATGTCTCAATACATCAGTGGTATCTGACTTGTTCATATGATGTTAATGTATGTAGAAACTCTCTCTTAGTTTTAAATCCATATATATATATACTTATGTTTTCAGTTATGCATTCATTACTTGAGATGATTGGTCTGGCAGGTGTTATTTTGAGGTCTAAATGTATTTTTCCTTTTCTCATTCCGCAAGTGTTATGTGCATGATTGTGGCTGACATAAAATCACTAACACTTTAAAACGTCGCCTTCGTCTCCATGTGTTTTTAAGCTTCAATTTCTGTGCTAGTTATAAATGAGTAATAATTTTTAAAGAGACGGTAATGAATTATATTGTCTCTATGCCATTAACACTGGCAAACTCTCTCTCTTTAGAATTTTAAAATAATTATTTGCTTCCAATAAAGTTATTTAAACTTTTAGATTTTAAGTGAACCCCTCATTTTCTATAATTGTTTGGTATACACTACTGTTCCAAGTCGCACCTTCAGAATGTTACTTGACCTTTCTGCCACTTAGAGCATGGACCAGTGAAGAATGCATGTGCACGTAAAGGATCCATGTGCATATAGCTGACTGCTGTATTGACAGTAGGTTGTGATTATCGCCGGGAGCAGTGAAAACAATAACAGTAAACGGCTGAGACTGAATTTGATGAGCATGCACAGTTGCTGTTTTTAATATCAGACTGAATGCATTTTTATACCAAATTTGTTTTCATTAACAGATTGAAATCAGTGGAATTTTAAAGTTATGTCATTCTGGGGTTTATACTGACTTTTAAAACCACAGTCTTGTAGCTTAGGTAGTGTAGCTATTTGTGTGCATTACTTATTAACAAACAGTTCTGGGTTTTATTAATCCTTTATCTGCAGGTATAAAAAGGGCATGGAAATAAAAATTATGATTCTGACAGAGTGTGCAATTAAAAAAATTAAAAAATGAGTTTACTTTTACTATCAATCACTTTGTTCTCTTAGTGTCCTCTGTTTAAGAGCATACTTAGGTAGTCTCAGGAGCATGCATGGGTCTCTAGCCCCTGCTTCTTTAGCTTTTTGTCATTTATAATACAGTATTAGTAAAAAAAGTTTTTTTTACATGTTTTTGTATATATGTTTAAGCGAGAACCATGAATGTGTTGTCTTGGCAGAACAGATAATTGTAGAATAGTTGAGCATGTGATAATTATATATATATATACGTGAGGATAGACAGACAAACAGATAGCAGAATATGCAATTTTGTGATATACAAGTTGCAACTTCCCAGTCACTCAGCAATTTGCAGGGTCCTTCTGATTAAATGGAAGGTAATTACCACTGTCCCATTTTTCTGTTTATCCCTGTTTGAAGCTTGGTACTGTCCCTACTCCAATTAGAACACTCACCTTCTAACCCATAACTTCTAACCTCACCCACACCATGCAGTCTTTTCCCCTGTACTATGTAGATGCCACCCCATACAGTGCATTCCTGGGACCTCACCTTTGTTTACCAGGACAAATGTATAAATATAGGGGATACGAACTTGTGTGGTACATTATATGTTAGTTATCCATCTAATTCTTTACAATAATGTTATAACTTTACTTGTAAGTTACTTTAAACATAAAGGTAAACCTATTTACTTTAGCTCAGGCACAGCATAAATAGAAATGTTTAAAATAGCAATTTGACCAGTGTTAGAGGACATCACAGGCCAGGCAAACTTCTAATTATTTTTAGTCTCCTCACAACCAAAGAAGCCGTTTGAAGTATACAGGCATGTTTATTATTGGTCTGGCTGGTTTAACCCTTTAAGAAGATTTGAGAGACTAGTGAGTGAAGCAGAATCAAAATGCTCTCTTATGTTTAATGCTAAGCAACAGGATTGGTTTGTGAACTATTCAGAAAGAAAAAGTAATGTTAGCTTTCAGAGTTTAAGATAACCTTTAAGACACTAAACTAACAAATATAAGCATTTCTTTTTATAAAAGAAGTCGATAAAACAGTGGAAGGCTTTTGTGCAGTTTAAGCTTTAGTATAGGAGCTCTCTACTGCGTCTTTATCATAAAAACCAGATAAATCTGTGTGTGTGTATATATATATATATATATATATATATATATACAGGTATATATATATATATATACACGCACACACAGAGAAGTGCACTCTCAGGAACGAACAACCAGCTCAATAGCTTGTTAGCTTGTTCTATGGCGATTTACCACCTGGGTGCAACTTCTTTGTAGCCCAGTAATGCTTTACACAGAGAAGAGCTTTCCTGTAGTATATCAGTCTAAACCCGCCTATTATGGTCAGTCCAGTGCCGAAATACCAGGAAGTTCCTCTCTGAACAAGGAACACGGCAACCCCAGACGATCGTTTCGGCCTTCTTTGGGCCTTGTCAGTGAGGTGTAGGCATTTTCCTCTAAGCAGACTGAGAAAGAAGTTCAAGTCTGGTTTATAAAGAATTTTAACCTGTATAAGTGTTTTTTGGTACTGGAAGATTTGATTGGTACCAAACAGTAATTCATTAGATTAAATGTAGCTTAAAAAAACACTTACCATGCAACTAAAAGAAATAGTTACATGTTTATCCATTTTACATACACTTAATTATTATTTTTTTTTAAATCCTGTATTTCCTTATATATTTGAAGTGCATTTTCATGTATCATATTACAATATTAGATTGCTTGAGGAATTTGCAATGCTGCAAAAAAATTTGATTCTGGCAGTAATATCTCCGGTATTAATGTGTAAATAATTGAACCACATTTTTAAACCACTCTGAAACATCAGTATTATAGGTTTCATTTCTTATCACAATAATTGACAGATGAGTGGCAGCCTATGTAAAAAATATGCAAACAATTTAATTCACTACCAATTTGTTTTTTTTTCTTAGTTTGTTGCAGGAAAATACTCACTCATTTCAATTCTTATCACACTCTTTAATTGCTGTATATGAGTGCAAAAAATCATTAAAAAAGTCATTTTATTTGATTATTTTTCCAATAAAATGCAATGTACACATTATTTAACACATTTTAAAATAAAATATTACAAACAATTTTTTATGGAAAAAAAATCAGTTGCTTAAACTGGCAGCAAAAGCAAGATCTGTCTGATAGAGAGATCTCTGACATAATTTAGAAAAAACACTTAAAAGCATAAAAAGAGAAAAAATACATTTTTAGCATAGAACTATGTTTTTTGTACAAAAAGTAATTAACCAAATCGTAAAAAACAAAAAAAAAACTTGTATGAAGCATTTTTACCGTATAACCTGCTTGTAAGTTCTGAAGATTCTTTTAAAATTAAATGAGATTACAAAAGAAGAAGTCATTATTTTAAGCTAACGATATTCCTTTATTTGTTTTTGAGCACATGCTTGTGGAAATATATAAATTTAAAATAAAAAAAAAGTAAAAAAAAAAGAGGAAGAAAGTAAGCTCAACCATACATAATACTAAATACTTTAAACAATTGGGACCATAGGAAAGATAGGATGTGCAACCTGGTAAGTCAATATTGAAAACAGAACATGGGCCCTCATATAGCTCAACAATGACTAAGCCGGCAATAGAAAAAATGTCCAATACTAAGTATATTACTGAAAGTTATTAATTGCTACTAAACAGCTATAGTTGTAAATTCATGTAAGAGCGCTTGGTTGCTGGGTCAATGATGAATTCACCAGTGGTAGTTAATAGCAATGAAAGTTAGTTGCAGTTTCAGCCATACAAAGCAGCAAAAGTAACAAGTAGCTAGGCAGTCAGGAAAGAATAAGCCAGTCACGTAGTATTCAAGCTTAAATGCTCAAGCAGACATGAACTACATAAACATGCAACGTCACTGTGTGAGCAAGTATAACAATCCGCTATAACCCTGTGTGGGGTATCCACATGAGTGGTAAAGTAAGGGAGAGGTTTAAATTACCACATTGGCATCCATAAGTGAACGAGCAGGAATTCATACCATGTCCAGGAGACTCAAATACCTCTCCCTCAGTACTTGCCAGTCAGACAATGCAGTCCTCACTCACTACTCCTCCACACAGGGACAACTTAGATAGCGGAATGGCGTGATGGCAATAACAGGTGGGGGAATCCCACGATTGCAGTGCTGCACACCGACGCATCCTTCTGCGCATTTCACTCCGTAATAGAGCAGCATGGAGCTTCTTCTGGGTAATAACATGGTGCACTAAACGGTTCCTCTTATTCGTTGTAAGAATCATGTGATCGTTACGTCATGTATAAACCTTAATCCTTATAGTGGTACTTAATTACGTAATAGACCTTATCCTACATTTCACTTTTTATTTTTCAACAAGCACCACACAACAAGACAAGACAGGACTAACAACACAAAAAAGAAAATTTTAATCTAAATCTAAACTATATGTTAAACTTAAAAGTATTGCTACCAATAAGTTAATACTTAAATTAATTTCTTAAATTTTAATGGTGATCTGTGTCTTATACTACATCCAAAGTTTTTCATCAAGAACAGGATTTTAAATAATACTACAAACACAATCTAAATTAATCAAATAATTCATTAATATAAGTTAATATGGGCGGTGGGGTCCGCTGAAATCCCAGGAAGGCCAACACATCTGAGAACAGAGTAATTCACTGACAATAATGTATACTTAGATTTGCTATTTAAATTTTTAGGGAGAAAGGAGGCAAACTCCAGTTTCTCATTGAGTCCTGTGGGAGACAAGGTTTTAAGATTAAAGATCCACCTTGTTTCTTTTTGAAGTAGGATGGTGTCAATATTACCACCTCGTCTATGCAATTTAACCTGCTCAATTCCTATGAACGCCAAACCATCCAATTTGGATTCATGGAACTGAGCAAAATGCCTAGCAATTGGACTGTCCATATTTAGATGTTTAATATCATCACGGTGCTCATAAATATGTGTTCTAAACTCCCTATATGTTTTGCCTATATAGAAGCAAGGACATGAGCATGATAATAAATAAATAATTCCAGTACTTGAACAATTGATGAAAGATTTTATAAGAAAAGTTTTACCAGTGGTTGTTTCAAAAGTCTTTGTTCTCCTGACAAAGGTACATGCTACACAGTGATTGCACAGCGTGCACCCTACTATATTTAGTGCATGATTCGTTAACCAATCTTTTTGGGTTGTCTTTACAAACTCACTTTTTACCAAAAGATCTTTAAGACTGCTTGCTCTTCGTGCAGTCATTAATGGATACTCACCTACAGAGTCAGAGAGATCGTCATCATGAGATAGCAAGTACCAGTTTTTACTTAGAATTGTTCTCAATTTTTGCCAATTTTGCCTGCTTCAGTTGAATGATCCCTCTGACCATACAGGATATTCTGTCTGTCCTGAATCCTAGCCTTGTATTTGGCTCTCTTCACTACTCTTTTCGAATAACCCCTCTCATAAAATCTATCAGCCATCTCCTTGGCTTGTTTGTTAAAAGTTTGGAGATCTGAACATGCTCTACGCAAACGTAGAAATTGGCCATAGGGAATTCCTCTTTTTAAATTCTCAGGGTGATGACTGCTACCTAGCAGTACACTATTAGAAGCCGTTGGCTTTCTATATACTTCAGTATGAATTAGACCATTATTCTTAGTTATCATGAGGTCCAGAGAACTGATGCTGTGACTATCACTTGTACAAGTAAGGTAGATATTAAGACTATTTTGATTAAGGATACTTACAAATTCCTGCAGTTCGGCATTAGAACCCTCCCATAATATCAAAATGTCGTCCACGTACCTAATCCATAGGGACACGTGCACGTCCACCCAAGCGGCCAGATCTCCAAACACCACCTGGTTCTCCCAAAGACCCAGGTGTAGGCAGGCATAGGTGGGTGCACACGTAGCCCCCATGGCGGTACCACGGACCTGTTTGTAATATTTGCCATCAAACATAAAGATATTATTGTTTAATACAAAATCCAACAATTTAATCACAAATTTGGTTTGTTTCTCAAAATCAGTACCTCGAGTCCTTAAAAAGTTTTCACACGCCTGTATTCCTACCTCATGTGGAATTGAGGAATATAACGATTCAACGTACAAGGAAACTAATAGGGTATTTTCAGATACAGTGACTCCATCTAGTTTTTTATTTACATCTATTGAATCCTGAGTGAAAGTCCGTAATTCAGACACAAAAGGTTGTAGAAAGGAATCCACATATTTACTAATACCCTCTGTAGGCCCCCCTATCCCCGAAATAATAGGGCATCCTGGGGGTTTGGTAACAGATTTATGCAACTTTGGTTTGCACTTCAAGAATAACAAAGAGAAAAACAGAATGTGAGGGATACATATTGTTCAAAAAACATTTTAATAATAATATGCTAACACAAAAATAATATAATTTAATGGGACAGTCTACTTCAGAATTGTTATTGTTTAAAAAGATAGATAATCCTTTTATTATCCATTCCCCAGTTTTGCACAACCAACACGATTAACTATACTTTTTACCTCCCCAATAACGAATCCGGCTTCATCCAATCATTGTGTGCCCCACATGGCGTCCAGCTCATGGAACATGCAATGATTGGATGAAGACGGATTAGTCATCGCTCATCTAGATGTAGAATGAGATGCAGGTAGAGGAATGTTAACCTTCACGAAATAGTAAATATTTTTCAAATAAAGCGTAATTGAAAAATGTAATCAATGAAAGTCCTCCTGATTTGCAGTCTAATTGTATATAATATTCTATTGTCTAATTTGTTTTGTTCTCTTGATATCCTTTGTTGAAAAGTATACCTAAGTAGACTCAGGAGCTGCTGATTGGTTGCAGCACATACATGCCTCATGTTATTCCCTCAGTAGTAGTGCATTGCTGCTTCTTCAAGAAGTATACAAAGAGAATGAAGCTAATTAGATAATAGAAGTAAATTGGAAAGTTGTTTAAAATTGTATTCTCTATCTGAACCATGAAAGAAAAAAATGCATTGCATTTCCCTTTAAAGGACAATGCAGTGTTTGAGAAACGGTGGAATAAACACAAATAATATTGGAACATCTTCTTGAGCTATATAGAAAGCTTTGACAATAATTAAGCACAATGTTTAAGGAAAAACAATGTACTGGACAAAAAGAATGCCTGAGATAAGCATATGGCTATCCAGCAAACTAGACAAGCTTACACTTTGAAAACATTTAAGGCACAATTGTTAGACATTTGGTTCTTATCTGCCGTCAACATTTATGTTTCTGTTTAAAATTTATACTTTTTAACCTTATTTTTATTTAAACTTTAGAGCTATATTATTGCCTCATAAAAAGGTTTCCCATTTTATTGCCCAGACATATACAGTATGTTACATGAATGTTATTTTACTATTCTAGTTCAGCTAGTTTCTTATTTATCTATACTCTCAAATTACAGGATCTAAAAGAGAAGGAGAATGAAGAGCTTGACATTCAGCTAAAAGTGTTTGATGAGAATAAAGAAGAAGACCTCTTGGAGCTATCCCATCGTCTCCGTGACATTCGAGCAGAAATGGAATATCCTTAAGATAATTTATGTTATCTTAACCCAAGCAAGCTATATGCAGATTTTTTTTTTAAAATAATAATATAGCACTTATTACATATTAAAAATAATTCATTTATCTAAAAAAGAAAAGGCCAACCAGGAGCTCATAAGTACCTCACAAGTTCTAAAAAAAGATGCAAGATGAAACTTGCTGACATAGCATGCTAAGACACATGCACACTCTTGAGGAAAACAAATGGAAAAAATGGGAGCGCTGAAAAGCTGACAAACCCCCAGAGCAAATAAAAAAAAAACATGATGTCAGTGTAACCAAACAATAAATGGAGGACCTATACCAATGATGGCTAACCTTGGCACCCCTGATGTTTCAAAACTACATTTCCCATGATGCTTAACTGGATTGCAAATTGCCTAAACATTATGGGACATGTAGTTTCAAAACATATGAGGTGATAAGGTTAGCCATTACTGACCTACACCAAATATATTCAAAGCATTAGTTTAAAATAGCAAAACATGCAATATCTAAAGCTTTGGTTACATCCCAGGAACAATGTCACACAATATAATTATTTATACCCCCCAATAATGTATATAACTGCTGTAGCGAGTAATGTCCACTCGACCTCACTAAAGGCAGACAGCATATGCTGTCTGCATTTAACATTGAACAAGCATTTCTTGTGAAATACTTGTGCAATGCCGCCCCCTGCACATTCGCAGCCAATTGGCCGCTAGCAGGGGGTGTCAATCATCCCAACTGCTGCTTCTTAACTTCTGTTTTTGGCTGACCAGAAATGATGGGCGTAGAAAGCAGCATCTGCTGCTTAATAAATCTACCCATAGAATTGATTCAGTACATCCTAGTACTAGCAGACTTATCGTTTTGAAAAATATTTTTTACTAATAAAAGAGTACTATTTTATATCCATTTTAAGTAAGCATAAAAAGAAACCAACTTGTTTTCTTGCTAAATGTATACTTAGGGCTCGATTTATCAATCAAGGGCAGACCGGGGCGTATATATTCGCCCCTGTCCACCCCATCTCTCCTCTGGCAGACAGCAATTTGCTGCTTGAATTTAACATTGCACATGAGCACTATTTTGCGCTCACATGCAACACCACCCCTATCCCGCGCACAGCCAGTCACATGCGGGCAGGAGCTGTCAATCTCCCCTGTCGGACGAGACCTTAGTGGTGAAGAGGGTAGGACTAGGAAGCCGTGATCTGATGACTGCTGTTTCATAAATCCTGACTGTAGTTTCTCTTGTGAGAACCTGCAGTCGAACGAAGAAGAAGGACTTGATAATTCAAGCCCTTAGAATTTATAAGTACTGCCACTGTCTTCTGCTAGAAAAGGGAGTTACCATTGCAGAACTTATGCCAGTTCAGAAGTTCTACTGTCACATGATTTTGCTGAAAAGTACTCTACTGAGAAATAAACTGACTGCACCTATTATAGGTGTATTTTAGCATTACTTCAAATGAAAAGCTGTCCCTTTGTCTTCATTGTGTGACAGTGACAGGAAGTAATGTACCTTTCAGAACAGAAGCTAGTAAAAAAAAAGAAATAAAAGGTAAAATCCTTTTAAAATTATGACTATTACGCATTATTATAGAATTATTTCTATAAAGACATATAAGTATAACCCACTTCTTATTACATCAAAGAAACAGATCATTTTTTATCCCTTTAAGTAGGCTTGACCCAATATAAAGCTTAGCAGACTTGAAACCTTTTATTAAAGTAACATTACTAAACATATTAGTGGTATCATTGTGGCAAATCTGAATACACAAACTACTGTTAAATGTATTTATCTTAGCTAGCCCAAATGATAGGAAAAACACACCTCATGGCAGCATGATAATAATGAGAGAAATACAATCACTAACAGATATACAACTCACAAGGAAATCAATTTAGATTGTATCCTGTCTGTATAAACAAGAATAGCTGATAAGCATGGAACAAAGTGTGCACCAAAATATATCCACAAATTTACAGAATGGTAAAGGTTGAAAAGCTGAATGTAAAAGCAGGATATAGACATGAAAGTCGCTATGTTTCCACTCAAATGTAATGAATGCAGACTGGAGAGTTACTGAATTTACAAAAAAAAAAAAAATAGAAACAAATTTAGTTTACTATAGAAATACAGATGGAATTGTTTTTGAAACAGGGTTTAATGTGTAATTGTATTTCATTTTGTATTCAAATATATATATATATATATATATATATATATATGTGTATTTATATTTATATAAAATCAACAATGTTAAACCATGAACCAGCATTCAACCCAATACCTAGATTTTATTTTTCTATGGACCTCATAAGATGAACCCGCATAATTTTATGCACACCGAGTAGAGTTCAAATCTGGTTGACCCATCACTCTTATGAATGCATGTATATGTAATATAGAGGTCCCAACATACTCATCTGATGCAGTAATGTAGTGCTCAAACCTTCTGCATAGTAGGTTAATCTCTGTGGGTCTAGCAAAAGAGCTGTGAATGCTCCAGGGGCGCGATCCGATATA
>CAJPDP010515799.1:0-10310 GCA_905336975.1 Bombina variegata variegata
GGCCAATTTCTGCAGCACTATATGGCAGCAATTGTACAAGAATGTTATACATTTGCAAGAGCACTAGATGAAAACACTATTTCCTGTCATTTAGTGCTCCAGATGCCTATTTAGGGGTATCTTCAACACAGAATATCATGCGAAGAAAGCAAATTTGATAATGAAAGTAAATGGGAAGCTTTTTAAAAATGGTAAGCTCTGTCTGAATCACAACATTTTTTTTATTTTTTGCGTTTCATATCCCTTTAAATCATTTTGAACTAACCCTTTCTATACTGACCCAGCGCACACAGGAAATCAAGGGATTAAATCACTGTTGCAAAAGTGTCTCCGCAGTGATTTAACCTCTTGCATGTAAGAAATGCATTTGGGACAGTGATTTAAGTGGGCCGTAGTGTGGTGGCCTTACAGTATATTAAGTCGGGCCCTGTGGCTGCCTGCATCGTGAGACAAGCATGTAATTCCCATACCTCAATTGGAATTAACATTGCTATGATACTGCAGTCAATTCAGAGTGATGCATTTGTAGTATACATTTGTTTAAATGCTGCTGCTGGGTGGGGCAGCAAGTAAATACAGTACCTGATGAAGCTTACAAATCATGGTGCCAGGCCCAATGTTTAAAGTGTTGTGGCTTCATGATTCCCAGGAGTTCTTAGTCACTGCCACAGGAGACATAATACACCAGCGCTTGACAAATCCACAACTCCTAAAATTTGACTTCTGCCTTGTAACTTTATTCCACATATAAAAATATATAAACCACTACTTTTTTTTAATTTTTTTTTTAATAAATGGTCCTCAATATTCTATCTGTGATATGTGTCATCTTTTATATTGACCCATTGCAGTGAGTGATTTAGCAGGGTAGCTTGTACAAACAGTTTGGATTGGAAAGAAAAGTACAACGATGATACAATATTTTTAAGAGACAGAACAAAATATATAAAAAAAATACAGAAAGAATTGAGGGCTCTATTCCCATAGGAATTTATAATCTAGGAGGTGGGTGGGGACTGCAAGGGTGAGAATGATGTTAATGCAGAGTTAGATGAAGGCAGTTATTATGCAAGTGAAATTAATTTGTTAATGAGTTCGGTGGTCGGCTTCCCTGAACAAAAATGTCTTTAGTTAGTGTTTTAAAGGGGGACAGATTAGGGGAAAGTCTGACAGCACGAGGAAGTGCGTTCTAGAGGGTTGGTCCTATAGTCTAGCATGGGAGAAGGTGATGGTAGAAGATGCAAGGAGCAAGTCATTGTTTGGTCTATGGGGACAGGCTGAAGTATATTTGTTGATGAGTGAGGACAGGAAGGGTGGGGCAGCATTGGTGAGGGCTTTGTAGGTCGGGGTGAGAATTTTGAATTTAATTCTGCTGTGAAAGGGGAGTTAGTAAAGGAACTCGCAGAGAGATGCAGCAGATACAGAGCATCGGGAAAGGAGTATTAGCCTGGCAGAGGCATTTAGGATGGATTGAAGGGGGGAGAGGCGGGAGAGAGGAAGGCCAGTTAGTAGGTTATTTAATAAGCCATCCTAAATGCCTCTGCCAGGCTAATTTACATAGCTATAGTTATTACCGTTTAATTACAGTAGTCAAGTCCGGAAATGACCATGGAGTGGATTAGCTGTTAAGTTTACCCAAATATTTATTTATTATATAAACTATAGGCTATGTAAGTTTGACTAAATGAGTCCATATTTTCTACAAATTAGGTCTAAATTCAAGCGAAGACTGCTGCTAGTAACACCTTTACTGAGTTACTGTCCCATAGATTGTTTGTGTGGCAGCTTGTTTCTCTCTGTCACTGAGTTTGCTGAGACCCATGAAAATGAAACTGGGATCTAAACAATCTGTGTAGAATGTTGCAGGGTCTAGTCTGTTTTACAAAACTGGCACTGATTAGAGGATAGACCATCAATACTTTTCTTTGGTAAACAATTCAGGAGAAACATTGTCCATATCTTAACATTATCAACTTCAAAATAATTGTTTCAAAACTGCTACACTTGTGACAACATCAAGTCAGCTAATGTAATGCAGTGTATAGAAAAGAAAGTAATTTGTGCCTTGAGCTATTTGGGATTATTTTATATACAGCCCTAATTATATGTGATACCCCAGGGTTCCCTGAAACACTGATTTACTGAACATCTATTTTGCTGTCCTTATTTAATCTTGTTTTAATATGATATTATGGAATTCTGTCTCTGACCATTAATTGTATATAATTCTGGCAAACATGCAAATCTAAAGAGTCTATATTGGTTTATCATTAGAGGATGACATGAACGTCTTACAGATTTCTAATGCAGAAGTGCAATGCTAGAATTCACAAGATCATGCTGTCTTTGCATTCTTGTCCCTTCTTAAAGGGACACTGCTACAAACTTTGTATCCCCTTTATGTGTTCCAAATGACAACTTATACTTACTGCAGTGTATTAAATGTATGGAAAATTGTTCATATATATTTCTGTATTTGAAATAGCTGTTTTCCCATTAAAACCATCACCTAGGACATGCCCATAATAATGTGCTGAACCTGCAAGTAAAGCACACCTTCTAATGTTATTTATGTTCGGTATTGAAATGATAGTTATGACTGGGGGTTGAATAAACACAAGCAGCCATTTCACATACACAATCTCTCTCTGCCTGGGAGATTAATCAGTGCTATTGTCTCCTGTTTACATAGCTCTTCTACAGAGAAATATTTTGTTACTCATATTTTCAGTGTAAGTGGGGATACAACAGTCAAAAGTACCTATTTCAAATAACAAATACAGGTAAAGTAGCTGTTTGCAAACAATTAAATACACTCTAGCAGGTAACAATTTACAGTACAATTTCCCTTTTAAGTAGTGTGTTTAACCCCCTTAAGATGGAGCTGGTGATTGGAGGCTATATGCATATCCTGCTTCTATTTGGCTGACTTCCAAGTAGTTGCACAAATTATATCAATTGGTGTTTAATTTTTGCATTAGAATATCACTTTATTGATGTATTGGAAAACCAGAATAAACTGATGCTAAACACTTTTAGATAATAAATGTATTTAAATGTTACATGACATCAAACCTAATTTTTTTCTTTCTTACATGATTCAGATAGAACATTCGATCCTAAGCAATTTTCAATTTTGCTTCATTCTTTGTTGAAGAAGCAGCAATGCTCTGCTAGGAACTAGCATAGCACATCTGATGAGCCAATGACAAGAAGCATATGTGCAGCCACCATTCAGCAGCTAGCTCCCAGTGGTGGATTGTTGCTCCTGGACCTTCCTAAGTATGATTTTCAACAAAGAAAATGAAGTAAAGTAGATGATAGAAGTACACTGGAAATTTGTTTAAAATTGCACGCTCTATCTGAAACATGAAAATGCAATTTTGACTTTATTGTTCCTTTAAATTACATGTAGTTTAAAAAAAAATGCAATACACTTTCATTATTTTGTCCTTTTCCTGTAATTTAATTCTAGACTTAAAGGGCCATGGTAATTGGGGGGGGGGGGGAGAATTCATTAAAACATGTCATTTTGATACTAGTGACCCTACACCTATGTGTTTAATCATTGAAAAAGGTTTAAACGCCTAGTAGACGTACTGTTCGGAACCCCAGAGGAATCTACTGCTGACCCAGCTGTGTAATGAATTAGAACATGTATTTTTTTTTTACTTTAATGGCCCTTTAATACAGTATATAGACTTATACTTCTTTTTCAATATTTAAATAACTAATGTACTTTTTAAAAATACATCTGCATATTATTCTCAGGCTAATCTTTGCTTTGGATACATCATTCTATCTAGCATGTATTTAGGGATGAATGTCCCTTTTAATAGTCTAAATTTAAAGAGCTTACATCGTTTATAGAGGTTGTTCAATACTAAAAGAAACCATGCAACTACAGTTCTAGGTTATTATTCAGCATAATTATATTTTAATAACAAATTCTATAAAAAAAAAAAACAACAAAAAAGAAAACCAATCCCAAATAAACAAAAGTAAAATAGTAAATTTATAATAAGAAGGTTGAGATTTTTTAAATTTAGTAGGCCTCAATACTAATACTACTATTTCTAATACAAACAATAATTCCAAAATGAATAATACGGTTAATATTTAGTATTGTATTTGCTATTATTCTTTATGTCTTTATTCTTGATAAAGCAATAATAATCTTGTATTTTTTTTTTCCGAGCATTTGAGCTTCTCCTCCCTGCATTATATGTTCATGTTCAGCTCTAATTATTTGGTGAAATCTGAAGTATTTTTAGCTGGTTCATGTAATGTATCCTGTCTTATAAATGCTAAAGTCCCTCACTGACAATAGATCTTGTCTGGAATAAAAATAACTGCAATTTACTCTGTGCATTTTATTACCTATAGAACCCTATTAAACCATCACTGGCAGATGGCTTCATTAAACTATTCCATTGGACCCTGAGGTCAGATCTACTAGTGTCTCACAGCATTTCATTAAGTGATTGAAAGCAGAAAAATCCAAGCGCCAGAGAAATATGTTTATGATTTGTGAACCTCATGCAGCTGGAGTAGTCTAATATTAGATTTTAAATTTATTGCCGCTCTACAGACAGCTTTAATAGACTAATTCTCGCTCCCAATTCACTTGACAGTTGGTTTTATATATTCTATATTTAATGGGTATTTCTTACACCTTTCAGCATATGTATGTAAATGTTTACATTCCTGTTAAATTGTGCTGATAACGTTTTATGTTTGTAGATTACTTTTATTGTAGCCTTTTTTTATTCCTTTTTAGATTTTTATTTTAAAGAGACATTTTAGAGAAATAAAATGTTCCTACAGTTTTTAGTGTTGGCTTTTAGTGTGTATGTGAAGCATATCTTAATATGCTTCATGTGCCAGCATTCTAAACAGTGTGCCTGGTCAGAGGCAGGGTGGATAAAAATAAATGATTTACATTTTTTTTTTTTTTTTTTAATTTAAATAGGATTTTTTATTTTTAAACAAAATGCTTTTTAAAGAAACATTTATTTAAAGATAGTTTCTATTTAAGATACAATATAATCTAAATGTTATTCATCCTGAAATATTGATTAGTTTTTAATTATATAGAAAGATGCTGTGTATTCGTGGCTGTAATGTTTACATTTTTTTTGGTAAATTAATTCCATTAATCCATTCACGTCATGCTCTTCCAAAGGTTTCTGTAAGATTATTTTGGGCAATTTTTCTGTCTTGAAGATATTCTGACATATTATTAGTTTTGTAGTTCTCAAACTGTGAATGTGTGTCTGCAGAAACATTATCCTACTTCACAGCACAAATGTTATTAAATAAACGTATAGAGTTGAGAAATTAGACCTTAATCCCTTCCTGCCGGGATTTGTCTACATAGGAACAAAGTTCCGATGTAAACATTTAAATCACATGATCGTTAATGCGATTGCGTGATTTCAATGATGGGATTGGGTCAGGGGCGAGTGCCTATGACGCTAGGCACGCCCTCCAGCCTGCGATCTCATTTAGGAAGTGGCTATGGCTTCAGGACAGCCAAACGGCTAGGACATTCCATGCTGTCGGAACGGCGCTAAAGCCCAGCGCAGTTAGGATGGCATGGAACGTCCTAACGGTGGGAAGGGGTTAAAAGGGTATAATCATGAAATAAAATGTTTAGGTTTCAGATAGAGCATGCAATTTTCAGATTTACATCTATGATCAAATTTGCTTAATTTTCTTGGTATCATTTGTTTAAGGAGAGCAATGCTATACTGGGGCCTATCTGAACACATTGGGTGAGACAGTTACAAGCTCATAGTAGAGCCTTCCTATGTATGTTTTTCAACAATGGATACTAAGAGAATGCAGCAAATAAGACGAGAAGTAAATTGGAAAATTTGTTAAACATTGCATGTTCTTTCAGAATCATTTGCTCCTCTGCAAATCTTTATACACAGAATCAACCCATACTAAGTTTCAAAAAGCTCACTGAATCTGCACAAGGACCTAAGTGTGGGGTGGGAGGGGCAAGCATTAACATGAAATATGTTATTGTTTTAGTTAATTATTTAAATTGTTGTTATTATTAAGGTAATCATTACTTATTTTTCTTCTTCCAATAAACTACAGCTGAAAAATTGATCACGTATGAATAATAAACCTATTAAACTGGAGATAGTTCACCTGCCAATAACTTCAATGATCTATCTAATGATATATAACCAGATCAGAAATGGTCTGATATAACCGGAAAAATAATCTGAAAAGTTATTCTACAAATTAAAACCATAATGTAAATTGGTCTTACTGACTAGGGATTTAAATCGCAATTTATATCAAATCCACCCAGGCTCAGAGAGCTGGTAGAGACTTGTATCATGTATATCGAGTCCTGGCAAGTAAAATACAAGGCACTGACTGAGACACACTGTTAAAAGGGTGTTGCATGAAGCATATATTTTTTTCTCTATGGTATTATAGACACTTTTTATTGAGTAAAGGGCATTGATTAAAGGGACATGAAACTTTCCTGGTTCAGATAGAGGGCTTTATGTATTAAGTAGCAAATGCTGCCATGGAGCCCTTGCAGAGCAGAGTCGCTCATGCAAGCCTGCTTTCCGCAATTTCAGAAGCAACGGACATCTGACCGCTGCTTATTACCATCTCAGCCACCTCTGACGGATAGAAATCCCCCCTAAACACGTTAGGGGATTTACAGGCATGAGCAGAGGGCACAAGTGTTTGTGCAATAATGCATACGAGCAGCAGATGTACAGTGTGAGCTACTTGTTCGCCACAATGATACATGGGGTTTAAATACTTTTCAGTTTACTTCTGTCATCAGATCTCTTGTTTGTTTTTGTATCCTTTGTTGAAAAGCGTACATAGGTGGTTCAGAAGCAGTGGTGGCTACAAACATGACTGTTGTCTTTGGCTCACCAGATGTGTTCAGCTAGCTCCCAGTAATGCATTGCTGCTCTGGAGCTGACTTTATGTGTTTAATCCATTTGCAGGGTTTAAACACATAATTATATGCAAGTAACAGTGTGATAATGCTCTAATGAATTGCAGCTTTTCTTGTTGCACGTGTACGTTAGTTAACAATATATTGTTAAAAAGTGTTATGTCTAGAGTAAAAGCAAGAGATTTTGCATACATTGTAAGTAACAGGAAGTGAGCAAATCAGTGATGAGATGCAGTAAAATTAATGGTACAAAATATTAGGCAAATGTGTACTTTTTAGTATACTTCTAGAAAAAATGACTTAGTATTCCTGAGCTGTAAGTTTAAATACTAGTTTAGTTTTATCATGAAGTGAAATTTCTTCTGTCGCCCTCAAAATATTTATTAGGGTTGCCAAGAATAATGTGAGCCTTCCTCTCGTAATTTTCAGCCAGACGTCTGATCACGGCTCTTTCTTTTGGAGTGTGTGTGCCAATCAAAAGTTTTAAAAAAACAAATGTCAGTTACTATGGATATTGTGACAAAACATTTTCGTTCATAAATCCTGGAAACTAAAAAGAGGCCAAAGGCTAACATAAATTGGGCAAAGGCTAAACAGATTTTCAGACAATGTACACATTGAAAGTGAACAGGAAGCCAGCTTTTTTCATTCCGATTAATTTTACTGAGACTGACCTAATATTGGTCACAGCGGAAACCGCTGTTTGTCAGCATAGGTTAAATGCATTATAAAGTAGTAGTGTTTTTTTAAAATCTGTGAAACCTTTTTACAAGCCTATTACTATAGTAGCATTTGCCAGTTCATGTAGACATCCTAAAAAGGCATAAAAGTTCAAAAAGGAAGATTGTTCTGTAATGTGTTTTAAAGTATTTTAATATTGCTCTATTACTTGCATATAACTGTAAAAATGTGAGATCCTTTAGGTTTAATTTTGTATATAAAATAGCTAGTTTTTTTTCTTTGACACCACAACCCATCAAAATTGGTTGAGCTTGCAGATCTTCTTATGTTATAATTTTCTCTACACACAAATGCTTGTATAACAAATACCAATACTTATAGAGAACAATTGGAAATTAACATTTTATTACTTATCTCACCTACCATCTCAGCTACCTCCCACTGAGAGTGTAATTTCTTCTGCTGACTATGTCTACGCAGCTTTTCTATAAACTTTCAGTATAGGTAGTGATACCACAGGCCATTTCAGCTATTTCAAATGCTGATATAAAGATAAATGAGCTATTAGTAAACAGTTAAATACATTCTAGCAGTTAAAATGGATCATAGGGGACAAATTAAAGGGAAAATCTAGGGTAAACTGTCCCTTTAACCACTGCAAAAGCATTAAACACATAGTTAGTCGGCGCCAGAGCATCAATGCACTACTGGGAGGTAACTGAACACATTTAATGAGGCGAATGCGTAGCCACCAATCACCAGCTAGCTTCTAATAGTGCATTGCTGCTCCTGAGCAAAACAAGGTATGCATTTCAACAAAGGATACCTAAAGAATAAAGTACATTGAAAATTCTTAGAGAATGCATTTCTATGTTTTAGTTTGATTACGTTGTCCCTTTTACATTTCTGCAATGTCAGTTATACCTGTCCTTGCTAGTCAATGCCAAGCACATTTATCCTAGTCTCTGAAAGAAGTAACTGTGCAGCTATGAAGTCAGTCTCCTTGCCAGGCTCTGGCCTTGTTCAAACAAGAGAATCCTTTTTCTTCTCTTATCCTTTTACAGTCTAACAATTTTTCAATGTTCCGTTTTTGAATTTCAACTCTGATTTAAAGGGACATTAAACACTAGATATGAGATATGATAATGTATTCAAAAGCAAACATTAAGCTGATAAAAATCTAAAGATTTATAACCCTTTTCTGTTCTGATAAGTGGGGATGTGGGTTTCTTAGGGAAATAATAGGGATCTCTGTTTTAGTCAAGGTCCCCCAACATCGCTACTGATTGCAGATCTTGTCGGGGGGTGGGGGGTGGGGCAGTATTCAAAGTACATTTACACAACATAGAATGTGCATTCACTAAAACACAACTTTGTTTCTGTGTAGTTTCTCTGTACATTCAGTAATTTTCTTACAATAGAAAATCTCACCACTGAAAAACTGGCATGACTGATATGGCTGAAAAGCCTCATTTAACCTCATTTAACATGGAGGACAGTCCTGTTAAAATGAAAAACAAACAGCAATGTTTCCCCATTAAGATACAGGTTACTCCCATGGAATTCCCATGAAACTTTTATGTCTGTGATCTACCTTGCACTGTGTAAAACATGTTTTTTGGTTTGGAATTGACAGGTTTTAAAATATTCCGTTTCTATTGCTGATATAAGTTCTCCCTATTCTGAACGTGTTTCACTTAGTATATTGCCACCACACTGTAACAAACATTTTATATTTAATAACACATTTGTTACAGGGTGGTCGCAATATTCGAAGTGACACCCGTTTAGTGAGAACTATAGTAAAAAGTGGTGCCAGGTGGTCAAGCTCCTCATGTTCATTCTGGGAGCCGCCATCTTGCAGCCTAGATATCCTGGCACTTTGTGACACAAGTGTTGTGCATTTACAGATCAGTGATATTGTCGTCTTTTTGACAGCTGTACTGTGCACTTTGGGTTTGCAAGAACCATACAGAGTGGTAGCTTTATGTGTTTGCAGAGGTTGCGTTGCTCTATACTATTCATGTGGCCTTTTTTAATTTATTTCATGTAACTTTTAAATTGTGTACTAAAACTGCAAACATGTAAACGTCCCTCTCTGTTTTGTGTGTGCTATTCCAAAATGCACAAAACACCTGTGAAAAAGCCAACAACATCACTGATTAGTGAATGTTCACTAGTTCTGTCACAGAGTGCAAAAATATGTGAGATCCAAGATGGCAGCACCCAGTATAAAAATGCAGAGCTTTACCAGGTGATACCTGTAAAGGGTTAAAGCAAGAGTGGCTCTAAAGAGAGATGCAGGAGCAGTAATAAACAATAGTGTGATGAGTAGTAATACTGGTATTAGGGATAGACCGATATATCGAGCGGACGATTTTTAGGGCTGATATTTTGGAATTTCGGTATTGGCCAGAAACTTACCGATTTTTACCGGTATGGAGCAAATCATAAGAAATTTAGCTGTGTGTACTTCACGGAAACTATGTAGTTTTAAAGGGACATTACACACTTTGAGATAGTAATATAAAATCATAAATCACATATATAAAAAGAAGTCTGCAATATACTTTCATTATTTATTTTGTCATCTTTGCCTGTAATTCCATTCTGAAATTGTGAGCTTTTCAGTTCCTGTTAGAAATGGAAGATCAGAACACTGTTATATTCCACACAGTCATTG
>CAJPDP010515816.1:0-17041 GCA_905336975.1 Bombina variegata variegata
GAACCTCCTAAGTTAAGCTTTCAACTAAGAATACCAAGAGAACAAAGAAAAGTTGGTGATAAAAGTAAATTGGAAAATTGTTTAAAATTACATGCTCTATCTGAATCATGAAAGTTTTTTTTGGACTAGACTGTCCCTTTAATGATGCTCAGTCAAATCAAAGTGGTTGAAATATTTATCCCAAATAATCGGCAAGACAGAACAAATAGAGCGCAGCAAAAAGAACACAGGCGATCTAAGTGTATATTTAAAGTTCAACAACTTTTAATAAAACAAATAAAGTATTACACTCACAAAGGTGACCTCAAACGTATGAGGTTTGTGTCAGCAAACGTATAGATGATTCCCTTGGAACGGTGGGACAGAAGCCACCTCCGTATCAAATCTCCAAACGTCCACACCTGTCTTTGGCTGGAAGCGATCACAAGCAAGTTCATAATTTTTAACACTTGGGGGCATATTTATCAAGCTCAGTATAGAGCTCGATGCCCCTTGTTTCCGGCGAGCCCGCTGCTCCATAACTTGTCCGCCTGCTCTGAGGCTGCAGACAGAAATCAACCCCCATCGAATACAATCGGGTTGAT
The DNA here is from genome assembly GCA_905336975.1 of Bombina variegata variegata. Classification (NCBI taxonomy): domain Eukaryota; kingdom Metazoa; phylum Chordata; class Amphibia; order Anura; family Bombinatoridae; genus Bombina; species Bombina variegata. Next base: position 585 of record CAJPDP010515816.1, read on the forward strand.
TGACACCGTCTGCTAGCGGCCGATTGGCCATGAATCGGCAGTTCACAAGAACTGCTGGTGCAATGATGAATGCCAACAGCCTATGCTGTCGGCATTTATCGATGTGCGGCAGACATGCTATGCTACCAGGAGCAAAGTTGATCAGCTGAGGGCGGGTAATCCGGAAATCCCGCCGCAGGTTGTATCCTGTCATTCAAAGATCTTCCAGCCATCAGCTGTTGCCTACCGGGTGTTACTGAAGGACGCAGAGTTGTTGTAAATATTGTTGTATAATAAATAAAGGCACTTTTATTTTATAGCTCTGGTGAGTAGATATTTATCTTTTGCGCTATCTCTGGTGTTTAATAACTACTCTTGATTCCTTCTCTATTTGCGCTTTATTTTTTTCGGTCATACGTCTGGATCCTGGATCCCACAAGCTCTTGAGAAAGAAGAGTTTTAAAGGAGCAGCAAAGAGAAGAACAGGAAAGATATTGGAAGCAGACAGCAATTTTCAAGTCTAAAGTAACTTCTCTCTGTTTTTGGAGACACAAAGGTACTGTTTGGCACAACATTGACTCTAAATATATCCACTTTTGTGGAGGACTTTGTCATTTATACATCTATATAAAAAGACATTTTTGTCATTTCATATACAACTATTCATTTTATTTTATTTTTTTCCATTTATCCAGTTTTTCAGTGGGTATAATTATAGAACCTAGGGCGGAATAGTTTTGTTATGTGTTTAGACATGCTACGCTACTTCGTATCATGTCCGCTCGCACATTGATAAATATACCCCTTGGGGTTAGTACCCTCACTCTACCATGCCCCTGGTATTTGGACTATTGGGAACTTGCTTGTGAGTGCTTCTAGTCAAAGACAGGTGTGGACATTTGGAGATCTGATATGGAGGTGGCTTCTGTCCCACGGTTCCAAGGGAATCATCTATATGTTTGCTGACACAAGCCTCATACGTTTGAGGTCACCTTTGTGAGTGTAATACTTTGTTTTATTAAAAGTTGTTGAACTCTACATCTACACTTAGATCGCCTGTGTTCTTTTTGCTGCGCTCCATTTGTTCTGTCTTTCAGATTATTTGGGATTCCTTTTTCAGCCATGGAGATCACACCAGTGTGCTAAGAAAGAGCTGCACGTAACAAAGAGGATTTCACTATTCTAAATGACTAAGTATCCCTTGATATACCTACTGACTTTTTTATATATATATATATTTTTTTATCTGTTAAATTTGCTACTGTTTTGTACATTTTGCAACATTTTATGTTATACAGTTAAATCTTTCTAGTGGATTTATCTATGTGGCACTCCTTATTCTTTGTTTGGTTGAAATATTTAACCTTTATGATATTCTGTGTAACACAATTTTTTTTATTTTTTTTTTAAGTCAACACAAAAGGAAAAATGCCACATGGCATCTGAATATGAAAATAGCAAGATATTTTGAATGGGAAATTTGTGGGAAACACACACACACAAACACACACAAACACACACAAACACACACAAACACACACATAAGTATGTTTATTAAAATAAATTATTGTTGTGTACTGTATATACGTGAAATCACTTAAATTACATAAGAAATGCAATAATTATATTTGAGAAAACACAGAATGAAAAATACTAAATGGTATCTGAATATGAAAATTGCAAGATATTTTGAAATGGGAAATTAGTAGGAAAAAAGTTCAATTAACAAGTTAAAGGGACATTAAACACTTTGAGATGGTAATATAAAATGATAATTTGTATATATATATAAAAAAACACTCTGCCATATACTTTCATTATTTATTTTGTCCCATTTTCCTGTAATTCCATTCTGAAATTGTGAGCTTTTAAGTTCCTGTAAGAAATAGAAGTGCAGAACACTGTTATATTCCACACAGCCATTGGCTGCACACTCTAGTGAACTATTTATAATAACTGTCCCTAATTGGTCACAGCAGAGAAGGTAACCTAAGTTACAACATGGCAGCTCCCATTGTTTTACAGACACTAATGTTTTACACTTATTAAAAGCTAATGAAACTTTAAAAAAATACATTTACATGTTATTCTCAGACTAATCTTTTCTTTCAATGCATTATACTATCTAGCATTTATTTAGTGTTTAATGTTCCTTTAAGTACATCATAAACTAAATGATATACAAATATAGGAATCTTAAAAATGAAATAAGATTATGTTAACAAGTTAAATCCATCACAAACTAAATACCATTAAAATATAGGACTCCTTAACATTAGACTAATTTAGGAGATAAATTAGTCATTTATTTTTGGATGGCAACCCTAAATAATAAAAAAATAATAAAAACTAAAATTTTAATTAAATTATATTTACATTTTTCATATCTTGGCTCTGTTCTTTAAGTTCTCACACTCCTCCTGCTACATACCATCTAGTTAGATATCAGCAATAAAAGAGAGTGAATAAAGGAACTCAACTGCGATGGAAATTTTGGCAAGAACAAATTAATTCATGTTGAGAAAACTAGTACCAGCCATTAACAAAGAAGTAAAATACAAAGACGGGAAGAATACGTCAAAATGCACATAAACATGCTGAAAACAGATATAAATTATTAGATGCTAACATATGGGTCGATCACACTCCTTCAGAAAATTTTATCTAATGGCTTTCCAACAGACTTCACCAATAAAGTCTATGGGGGCTTTTTGGAGATAAATAATTTGACTTGATTAAAGAATTGCGATTGGTCCCTAGAATGGAAAGCAAACCTCCTAAAATTGGCCTCAAGAAAGGCACAGATATTGGAAGTGCTGCAGACAAACTATCAGTAGATAAACTACTGTCCTGCACAAGTCCTGAGAAGAGACAACTTAAGCTGACCATGGAGTTGAATCTGCTCTAGTGTAATGGGAACTTATGCTCTCTGTACCATCTAAAAGGCAATGATTCAACATGTATTATAGTGTTTTTTTGTTTTTTGTTAAATTGATGTCCTATATTGAATAATATAACCACATTTTTCTAAGTGAGTTGTCCTTATAAGCCTATAGAGTCCTGGGACACAGTTGTACACAATCATTTACTGCCTGATAGTTTCAAATGAAATGTAAACACCTTTTACTTAACCGTTTTCATTTAAAATAAAAAATTCTAACATGATTAATGGATGTTCTTTCATATATAAAAAAAAAAAATATATTTTGACTATTATATCCCTTTCATAAGACAATGCAGCATCTTAAAACTAGAAGTTTTAAAGCCACGTATCATTTTTTGGAGTCATAAGAAGTCTGTTTGGTTTGCCTCTTTGTTTTGACCAATTGTTAGAAAAGATTTTACTTTTTTTTCATTCAAAAAAGTATTCAACATGTTTAGATTCTGCTTTTTCAAACAGATTACAGATTTTTTTTTTGAGCACTGTGTCCCTTTAAACTATGTATTATTAGAAGGTTGTTATTATTTTAAACAAGGTAAATTGATGCATATTTGTCCATGTGAAATCTCTGGGATCAATATATCAAAAAAGAAATTTAGTTTACTTTTTTTTTTATTGAATCTATATTGTCCAAATATTCTATGCATATGCATGCTGTATACATATGGATATAAAAAATAAAATATTTTATAAATTATTCTTATTATATATTGGTATAGTTAAAAGTATGTATTAAAGGGATATTATACACTTTGAACATAATATAGAATATTATTATATGTAGTAAAACAACTTTGTAATAAACTATATTATTTATTTTGTCGAATTTTTCATATTAACAGTAATTTAATTCTAAAAATTGTGATGTTTCTAACTCCTGTCAAAAGTGCAGACCAAACTTTTAACACTGCTATATTCCACAAAGTAATTGGTTGCAGATTCTAATGACTTGTTTATAATGGTTCATAGTTTGTTGCAGTGGAGATAAAAAAACTCAATGTCACTGTTTTTGAGACAAAAACTTTACATATTTTTTTTCCATCTAACATAATATATATTTTTTTTTAAATGCATCTACGTATTATTATCAGGGTAATCTTTTCTTAAATACACCATTCTGTCTGGCATTTATTTAGGGTTTAATGTCCCTTTAACAACAATAACCGCCCCCCCCCCATGAACAGGGGTAAATCCTATTGAAACAAGCCAATTCCAACATACAACGTTTCGAACCTCAGTCCTTAGTCATGTATAAGGATACAACAGTGCAAATCCACATTATATACCTAAAAACCACACACTCCTAATCACATCAAGTAAACACACTCCTGTACATAGCTCTCCCTAGTGCTAAACACTCAATATTCTTTGTTCTTTAATCTAGCCAATTCGGACATTATTCCCACAATATATACATTTTACTCCTTTATATACCTATATTCACAGTACATTTTTACATTTTTTTTTAATTTTATTCAAGTCAAATATATATTGTAAAATGGGGCAGAAAGGTAACATATTCAGGTCAATATTATTCCCTTTTCATTTAAGCTGACTCAATTAAAAACAGTCCAGTCCATTTCCCTATTCATACCACCTGGCAAGAGTATTCCCTATCCCCACCTCTCCTAGGTTTTTGCACCTGTTCTATTATTTGAAACCTTATTTGGCTAAGGCTATGACCTGCTGTTATAAAATGGTGTGCCACTGGTGCATCCAACTGTTCAGTTCTGATACTGCTCTTATGCTGGTTCATCCTTTCAGGCACCTTGTGGGTGGTCTCCCCTACATAGCCCCACCCACACAGGCATTTTATCAGGTACACAGCATACTCTGTGTTACAGGTAAAATACCCCCCCACCCGATATAATATTTTTTGCCAGTACATGGACGGGTAAATGTTGGACCACATATCATGTTATTGCAGTTGATACAATTTAAACATGGCAAACACCTATTGTTCTTCTTACTAATATACCCCTGAACCATTCTCTTTTTTGGGCCTACACCAGCCCTCACCAGGGTATCCTTTAGATTTTTACACCTTTTATAGGTGGGTATTCCTAAAACTCCCTCACTTCTGGATTACACTCACTCAAAACTTTCCAGTGTTTGCGCAAAATACCTTGGATCTTATTGCTCAATTGAGAATACTGACTTACAAAGACCATCTTGTTCATCTCCTTATTTTCTTTCCTCTTTTGTTCTAATAATTTCTGTCTAGGGGTCTCAATAACACTCTCAATACCTTTTTGTATCAATGTTGGTGGATATCCTCTTTTTAGAAATGCCTCCCCAATCTCATTCAGTCTTTTTTGTGCCAAAACCTCATCTGATACAATGCGTCTCACACGCAAAAATTGGCTTTTCGGCATAGACTGAGTGAGAGTGGGTGGATGTGCACTGATGTAATGTAGCTTATTATTACAGTCAGTTTCTTTACTGTATAGCTCTACAGACAAACCATCTGCTGACTTATATACCTTGGTATCTAGGAAGTTCATATACTCCTCACTGATCACCAGCTTAAACTTGATATTAAGGGTAGCTCTATTTAGACCCGAGAAAAATTCTCCACCTGGACACCCAGTAGTGGCTGGAATTGGGTCCATCTTGTCTAATTCATCCATTTTCCTGGATAAATTCTTAAGACCATTTGTGGAATCTAGTTCCCATATAAGGGATACAGGAGATTTCTTAAATAAAATTCAAGATTTGGGCCTGAGTGGAGATAAAGGTATATTGTACAGTATGGATGTGTTAAGTTTGTACATATCCAATACTCATGAGGCAGGTATTGGAGCTGTCAATAGTTTACTATGTAACAATACTGAAGTAGGTGATGCACTAAGACAGTTTATCTTGGAATTGTTGGGCATTGTGCTCAGATGTAATTATTATTTATTCCTAGATGAGTATTTTTTGCAGCTCCAAGGCACAGCCATGGGTTCCAATGTCGCCCCCTACATATGCAAATATCTTCATAAATGTTTTCGAAGAACATGTGGTTTATAGCCACCCATTGTTTCTGAAGTAGGGTGCCACATGGTGGCGCTATATCAACAATATTTTTGGAGTATGGATGGGCGACATTGGAACCCTGGAAGAATTTTTCTCTGATCTAAATAGAGCTACCCTTAATATCAAGTTTAAGATGGTGTTCAGTAAGAAGAATATCAACTTCCTAGATATCAAAGTATATAAGTCAGCAGATGGTTTGTCTGTAGAAAAAACAATTTTTGCATGTGAGACGCATTGTATCAGATGAGCGGTTGGCACAAAAAAGACTGAATGAGATTGGGGAGGTATTTCCAAAAAGAGAAGATAAAGATAACCACCAACATTGATACAAAAAGGTATTGAGAGTGCTATGGAGACTCCTAGACAGAAATTATTAGAAAAGAAGAGGAAAGAGAATAAAGAGATGAACAGGATGGTCTTTGTAAGTCAGTATTCTTAATTGAGAAATAAGATCCAAGGTATTTTGCGCAAACACTGGAAAGTTTTGAGTGAGTGTAACCCAGAAGTGAGGGAATTTTAGGAATACCCCATGCCCAACTATAAAAGGTGTAAAAACCTAACGGATACCCTGGTGAGGGCTGATGTAGGCCTGAAAAAGAGAATAGTTCAGGGGTATATTAATAAGAAGAACAATGGGTGTTCGCCATGTTTAAATTGTACCAACTGCAATAACATGATATATGGTCCTACATATACCCATCCATGTACTGGCAAAAAATATTATATTGGGGGAGTATTTTACCTGTAGCACAGAGTATGCTGTGTACCTGATTAAATGCCCGTGTGGGTGGGGCTATGTAGGGGAGACCACCCACAAGGTGCCTGAAAGGATGAACCAGCATAAGAGCAGTATCAGAACTGAACAGTTGGATGCACCAGTGGCGCACCATTTTATAACAGCAGGCCATAGCCTTAGCCAAATAAGGTTTCAAATAATAGAACAGGTGCAAAAACCTAGGAGAGTTGGGGAAAGGAAAAAACTCTTGAAGCAGAGAGAACTTTACTGGCTCTATGAATTAGCAACTATGTTGCCAGGTGGTATGAATAGGGAAATGGACTGGACTGTTTTTAATTGAGTCAAATAAAGGGATAGTAAACCCCAAAATGTTCTTTTATGATTCAGATAGAACATACAATTTTTTTTTAAACTTTTATTTATAACCAGCAATGCATACAGAGAAAATAAAAAATAAAAAACCATATCTTACGCCACGCAGGGCCCATACAAAGAAAAAAAAAAAAAAAGAGATAACATAAAGTCAAAGATAAGAGATATTTATCAATGTTATCAATATTTCACAAAGTTAAGTTATATACTCTGCTGGGTTTTTTTTTTTAACTTTTAAACCAATTCTCTCAGTCGTCATGACCTTCATGACGTCACATACATACAAAAAGAAGAGAAGAAGAAAAAAAGAAAAAAAGAAAGAAAAGAGAAAGAAAAAGAGAAAGAAAAAAAAAAAAAAACCCAGGAAAGTATTGGTTACTCTCTACCCCCCCATTTCAATTACCAGATACCAAGAAGAACTATTTCCGAATTTTTAAATGGAAAAATCAAATAATCAATTTCCCTTTCGTGAAATGTTTTTATAAAGGCTGCCCATTTAATAAAGAAATTTTTTATATCCGATTCCTTGTCAATGTTGGTGTCTTTTTGTTCTAATACACATTGTTTTTTTAGATAATTCTTGACTTCGGTAATAGTCGGCAGTGTTCTCATTTTCCATTTTTTGCAGATCAAGTATCTAGAGGCTAGAATAGAGAGATTTAATAACTTTTCATTCCTCTGATAGCTATTTTCTATATTTAAGCATAATATGATTCGATATAGTGATAGAGTGAGTGTCTCGGTTTTCAAGGCAGTTTTAAGCCAGTATTCTAACTTATTCCAAAACCTTCTAATTTTAGGGCACTGCCAGAACATATGTATCAGATCTGCCGCAGGGTAAGAGCATTTTGGACATTTATTAAATTGTTGGTTATGCACTCTGAGGCTCCGGGGTGAAATAGGCCCTGTGAAGGAGACTAAGATGCGCCTCTCGCCAGGTGGCCGATAAGGTGGTCGATGCTACTTTGTTAATTGATAGCTGAAGAGTTTTTGGTTCTATATTACTCTGAGGTATTAGAGAGGACCATACCGCTGCCATCTTGTCCAAGGTAGGGGCACCTTGACTAGCACTAAGTATATAATAACACGGGGTAATAGACATATAGCCATTTTTAGTTAGAGTTAACCAGCTTTCCAGCTTACCTAGCACCCATGACCAGCCTGCCTCTTTAGTTAATTCAGCAATATAATGTCTTATTTGCAGGTATGCAAAAAAATCTTTATTGAGAAGATTGAAATCATTCTTCAGTTCTTCAAAGGTCTTAATACATTTTCTATCGCTATCTATTAGATGGGATATCCTGTCAAGGCCGTTATTATGCCATTGATTAAAAACTGTTGAATTTATACCTGCTTGGAACTGTGGATTCCCTGTCAGGGGAAGATAATTTGAAACAGTGCTATTTATTGCCAAGACTTTGGTTACTTTCCACCATGCCTTGATGGGGTTATATATAGTTTTGAGTTTCTTGATCTTTACTGGGAGCTTCTTTGGTGGGCAGTGAATCATGGCTAGTGGAAGGTATGGTTCACAGATGTTGAGTTCTAATTCGTTGTTAAGAATATAATTCTTAGTAAAGATCCAGTCCGTGATTATACGTGTTAAAAAGCTGAGATTGTAAAATCTAATGTTTGGCACTGCTAAGCCTCCAAAATCCCTTGGTGCAGTAAGTTTGGCAAGGGATATCTTAGATCTTTTCCCTTGCCATATAAATTGTCTAAGTGTAGTATTGAAAAAGCGAATGTCTTTCTCTAACAAGATTAGCGGGACGTTCTGCAGAATATAGAGAAGCTTAGGAAGAAGAATCATTTTGAATAGCTCTGATCGGCCAGATATGGATAAAGGCAAGTACTGCCAGTCTTTTAGTTTCTCCTTAAAGCTAGTTAATATAGGCGATATGTTAAATTTATATAGGTCTCTTAGATCAACTGGTATGTGAATCCCAAGATATTTAAAGGATTCAGAGACCACTCTGAATGGAGTGTTTAAAATGGAGCTATTATTTCTCCTCAGCCATAGAATCTCGGACTTTGTTTTATTCACTTTATATCCCGAAAATGAGCCGAAGTGATCAGTTATTTGAAGAAGTTGTGGTATGTTAAGCTTTGTATTGGAGAGGTAGATTAAGAGGTCGTCTGCATACAGTCCAAATTTTATTTCATAGTTCTGAATTTTTATGCCTTCTAGAAATTCTCTTATCATAATTGCCAGGGGCTCAATGGCTATGTCAAAGAGAAGCGGAGAGAGAGGGCAGCCCTGGCATGTCCCCCTGTCTATTGTGATCGGAGAAGAAATTGTATCATTTATTATCAGTCTCGTATGGGATTGATTGTGTAAGTTTTCTAGAAAATTGGAGAAATTTCCTTTGATCCCAAATTTTGTTAAAGATGTTATTATATGGTTAAAAATTACTGAATCAAACACTTTTTCTGCGTCGATTGACAGGATAGCTAAATCTGGGATGCCCTCTCTCTCTGCCTCAGAGGAGGGAAGGTTCTGAGTGTAGTCCAGTGTAACAAGAAGTTCTCTAATTTTTGCGGCGGAATTTCGGTTATTAAGAAAACCAACTTGATCCGTGTGGATTATTTTTGTTAAGATATTCTGTAATCTATTCGCTAAGATAGAGGTCATGATTTTATAGTCAGAATTTAGGAGAGCAATAGGTCTATATGACTCTTTTTGTGATGGGTCCTTCCCTCCTTTTAAAATCAAAGTCGTAAGTGAGGAAGAAAAAGAGGATAGGACCGAATTGCCATTGACATACATCTCATTGAAGAGATTACTCAGATAGGGTGTTATTTCAGCTGATAGGATTTTACAGAGTTCATTTGGAAGTCCATCCGGACCTGCTGCTTTATTGAGGGAAAGGTTGGAAATTACTTTCTCTATTTCTTCTTTTAAAATGGGAGAATTAAGACTGGCTATCTTTTCATCCGAAACTGATGGGTAAGTGATTTTATTCCAAAACTCTGATGCTTTCGCAGCATCATACCCTCTACACGCGTATATATCTTGGAAGTATTCTATAAATATACCCGCTATTTCTTCCGGCTTCGTTAGCTGTTTCCCATTGTGAATCAGTCTTTCTATCAATGGTTTTTTTCCTTCATTTTTAACTAATTTGGCTAGCATTTTTCCGGATTTGTTGCCAAATCTGTATAGTTTGGCTTGAAACCTAAGTTCTCTATGGGTTTCTTGGGTCATTAAGAAAGTGTCTCTAGTGCATTTGGCACGAATATATTTCGCCCAGTTTAAAGGAGTTTTTTCGAGTAGAAAATGATTATAAGAATTGATCAGGGAATTGTTCATTTCCCTCTCTCTTGACTTTACCTTTTTGGATAAGGTGGCAGAGTAGGCGATAATTTTACCTCTGAGCACTGCTTTTGCAGTCTCCCAGAATATATCTGGGCGCTGTATGTAGTCTTTGTTAAAATTAACATATTCGGTGAACTTATCCCTCATCCATTTTTTAAATTTTAAATCTGTGGTTAGATGATAAGGAAAAAAAAATCGTGAGATTTTAGTTTTAGGTTGATCAAGACAAAGTTCAAGAGTGATGGGTCCATGGTCGGATAGGAGGATTGGCATTATTCCTGCTTTTACTTTTGTTATTTCTATACGTTCATCAATTAAGAATAGGTCAATCCTAGAGAGGGTTTTATGAGCTTTTGAGAGACAGGTATAGTCTTGGGTATCAGGGTTCTGGACTCTCCAGATGTCACGTAGTGCTAAGTTATGCTTAATTGTATTGAGTATTTTAGAATCTAAGTTGTCTTTTTTCTGTTTTGACTGTCTGACATTATTTCTGAGTCTGTCTAGGGGACATTGTGGTGCCATATTGAAGTCACCTCCTAAGATCAAATGTCCCTCAGTAACTAATAGAAGTTTTGACTGGATTAAGTTCCAGAACTCTGGATCTGAAATATTTGGTCCATATATATTACATAGTGTATAAGTTACCTGAGCAATCTTCAGCTTTACCAGAATGTATCTCCCCCCGGAGTCGGCCTCAGAGTGCAATAACTCCATCTTAGCTCTTTTTCCAATCAGTATAGCCACACCTCTCTTTTTCCCAACACTTGGTGCTGCAAGGACTTCTTTGACCTATTGTGCCTTTAATTTTAGAGATTCCTCTGAATTTAAATGGGTTTCTTGCAAGAAACCGATGTCGGCTTGGGTCTTCCGCAGGTGGGTAAGTATCGCCTTCCGTTTAATGGGAGTCGAGATGCCTCCCACATTCCATGATACTATTTTTAGTTTATTTATTCCTTGTGTCATTTACATGGGGAGGGGGAGAGAGAAAGTAGAGAGAGAAAGAAGAAGAAAAGAAAAGAAAAAAAAAAAAGAAAAAAAATAAAATATATATATATACATATAATAGACAAAACCACCCTATCCCGAGGGGGTTCCCTAAGCACAGGGCCTAACTTCTCAATAAATAACAGAATCATTTCTTAATGAGGTTGTGAGTTCAGAGTTTTAAAGAAATTTTCAGCCAATTGGGCGTCCTCAAATAAATGTGTTGTGTTGTTAACTACGAGTCTGAGTTTGGAAGGGTAAATTATAGTGGCATGATGACCGTTCTGTATGAACTTGGTGCAAATTGGTTCCAGCTCTCTTCTCTTAGAGGCTGTGTATGCAGAGAAATCTTGAAAAATTAAAATCCTAGCGCTTCCTATGAGTATGGGCTGGTTTTTCCGAAAGTATTGCAATATCATATTTTTGTCTTGAAAATTAAGTAGTCTTGCGATAACCGGTCTAGGGCGATTGCCATTTTTGTTATCTAAGCGAGGGGTGCCTAACCTATGGGCTCTCTCCACCAGGATCGGGTGATAGGTTGGAGGAATTTTAAGAGCCTTTGTGAGTATGTCTGAAATAAAAGCGCATAGATCATCAAATTGTTTATCTTCTGGGAGACCAATTATCCGAATGTTATTTCTTCTGGAGCCATTTTCTAGATCCTCCAGCCTATCATAGATTTTTTGAGTATTATTGCTCAAACTTTCTAGTTTAGAACTGTGCCCTGACGTTAGATCTTCTAGATCTGATACTCGCTGCTCCACTTCCTGCAGCCTGTTGGAAAATTGTCTAATCTCTTGGGTGAGTGAGGAAATGTCCTGTCTAATCTCTGCCCTAAGAGCATCAAATTTGGGTGTGAGAGCTTCTGTAATACTTGCAACCAAACTCTGTAGAGTAGTGGGTTCCGGCAAAGCTATTGTATGGGCTGAGGTTACTTGTGACTCGGTGATAGAATCCTGAGTATTTTTAGATTTCCTGTCCCTGTGTCTAGCTGCCATGTTTGGAGAAGGTGTCTTAGATGAAATAGACACAAATTTATCCATAAGCCACGTGTCTATTTGTGATAGTGAAGGGGAAAGCGTTAATAAAAAACACTTCCTGAAGAAGTGAGAGAGGAAAACCAGGGGGAATTAAATAAAAGTGATGTTCCCACTTGAGAGTAATCCAAAAAAAGTGACAGAGTGTGAGGACGTGGTGGGGTGGAGGAGAGTAGAAAAAAGTTGTGTTTCAAGGGGTGATATTTGTGATCAACAGTGTTGGGTGAATAAAGTAAGGTGAGGTGTGTTTAAGCTAATCTAAGGTGGCTAACGTGAGGTTCTGTAAAAGATAAGTTTTAATCTAATTACCGATGTAAGTGTTGAAGTGTTAGTACGGGTGAAGCTAAGGTGTTTGTGGTTTTGGCAGGGGATCAATTATGTGGGATTAATGAAAATTTCAATAGTAGGATTCTGAAGAGTGCTCAGTCCTTAATGTTGTAGCAACAACAGGTAGTTGCGTAATTCTCTAATGTAAGAGTGAGGAGGTTAGACTGATGTTCACTTCCTCTCTTCCTTATGGAATAAAGGGTTTCTGATCTGTTAAGCAGTGACAATATAGGTTACTAACTCTCTAGATAATTTAGTTCTAGAGGTCAGCACTAAGTTATTTTCACAGATACTGTAGTTGTAGTTTTTTAAAAGTAGTCTAACTTTCTGTATCTCTAGATTTTATAGTTTCGACTATAAAGGGGCACAGGTGGGAAGACCACAGATTTTCAGTTTTGCTAGCTCACAGGTAATATAGAAGACTTTATCAAAATGTTAATTAAACAGTGACATTTCTATAATAAATCGTGAAGTTTTGTGATTTACATGCCGAGATATAATAGATAATAGTACTGTATGGATAACCAAAGTAGATAATGACTATTCGTTCTCTTAGTGATGCCAGAGACTGTGGACAGTTTTAAAGAGAGGAGCGTTTAGAGAAATGCATTCATAATATACAAGACATACAAAATCAGATATGGAAACAGTATAATGTCGTCTTAAAGTGATGTACTGATCCTATCTAAGCAGTATTGTATTAATCGTATAGCTTTATATGCACCAATGTCCCTATGCGGTAGCAGTGCAGAAATACTAATATATTAACCAGATAGCTTTTTATAGGCCTATGCAGTACTGGTATGGTAGTTACCTGTATTTAGGTGTAGCTGTGGCCCCTTTATTAGTAACAATAGAACAGTGCTACTGAGTAAGTCTCACAATTCAAAATACACTTAAGATCCTGTATAGTAACAATCTAACAGGGCAGTTGTGTTGCTCATAAGGTATTATAGAAAGATCTAGAGCTATAACCCTATATTATGATAGAGAAACAATAGAATTATATTACTCATATAGCATTATAGGTACAATATCAATATAGTTGCATTAGTGTATTTCTCAAGGTGATTTGCGTGCATCTATGGTGCCTCAGAAAAAACAAGGGGCTGTAAGATAATCGTTCACGTTTCTATTTTCAGTGTAAATGTTTGGTTAATAATGTTAATCTGATAAAGAAGAAGAAGAAAAAAAAAAAAAAAAAAAAAGGAACAGAAAGTGAAGCTTTTGTAATTTTTGACAGGGGTTCAGCTATATGCAATATGCAATATTTCAGATAACAAGATTCTGAGGGGTATCCAATCCTCCAGAATAGAGGCAAGTGAAACAGTTACTTTTGGAATATATAAAAAAAAAAAAAGAAGAAAGAAAAATCCATACCAAGTTTATCCCCCCTTTTTTTTTTATAGAACAATAAGTTCTAGTCTTTTATAGAGTTGCAGTGTGAGTTAACGGCTCTTACTTATCAAAATACCTTCCTCTATGCACAAACAGATAAAACAGACATTTTAATTTAACAATTGTTGCTTTGCAGCAAAAGACAGAAAAAAAAGAAGAACATTTCTAAGCCAAGGCTCAACTGTATGCAATGTGCAACATTTCTATTAACGGGATTCAAAATAATATACAATCCTCCTATGTGAAAGCAAGTGAAACAGTTACGTATTGCTACCAGGAGGGAAGAAATCTATGACAAATTAACTTCTTTTCCTTTTTTCCCCCTTCTTCCCCCCTCAAAAAGATAGAGAGTTCTGCTCTTTTATACAGTTGCAGAGTAAGTTAACAAGTCTGACTGAATTGCCAATGTTGATAATTAGTTGTTATAACTATCACTATAACTGCATCAGTTTACATTTGTGAATCAAAAAGAAACCTGTTAAGTTATAGATTTTTCAGATTCAGAAAGAGAAAAAAAAAAAGAAAAGAAAAAAGATCCCTATATTGCTAAACCCAGGTAACTTATTATTCACAATTTCAGCTAAAGCTAAAAATAACAGTTTGCTACCACTTTTTCCACTCTGTTTGGTGCGAGTATCAGTAAAGGGGAAGTTAGAGTAAGCAGTTCCCGTGAGTTTAAGTTATTTAGCCAGATTAGGCTATTTTTCTCAGTTAAGTTGCTTACTGCCTATCACCAAGCCAGAGGAGAAAAAAATATAACATCTTGCAGGTAGATTTAACCCTTATAACACAGGAGAAAAGACTTTATTTTTTCCCCTTAAGGTATAAGAAAAATTGATGATACATGTTAAGTTTGTAGGAGTCAGACCCCAATTACCCAGATGTGGCTATTTTAAGCAGATTTAAATGTTTTGGGCCAAGTCCAGGTGACAATGTTGAAAAAGTCCAGTATCTTAACACTTTGCAGGATAGAGTTAATTTTTTTATTGTTCAGCCTTATCCTATTTTGCCCCGAGGGACCTTGATACAAACTGGTCGTTGAACCCCCTTACTTTTTCCTTCCCTTCCTCCCTAGGACAGTTCTTATCCCTGTCTGTTTGAGTATGACCGTGTCAAAGGGGAGGGGAGGAAAGGGACATAGATTTTCAGACTTCAATTTCCCAGTTACTGTAACGTTACCCACTGCTGTCTCCGGATATCTCTGTAGAGAGTGAGGAATTTTCTCCAATACGGCCCCCCTCACGCAACACCGGTGGGAGGGGGGGGCACTTGATCGAGTTTGCCAGAGATGAGGGATATCCCCTGATTGGCGCGGGTTCGAGCCGGCACAGAGAGCGAAAGGTAAAAGAGAAACAACCCGGAACCTGAAGAGGTGACCTAGAGGCAGATAGCGGTCCGTACCCCTCACGCAGCACCGGTGGGAGGGGACAGCAGGACCGAAGAAGAAATGCAGATCTCACAGCCTCTCTACCTCTTTCTTCTATGCAGGGAGATACGGAGGTCAAAACAGGTCAGCCACAATCCAGTTCGTCAGAGAACTTCAATTCTGTGCCGGGGCATCAGAACGTGCAGGGGGAGCCAGGCAACTACCGGGTTCAAAAGCCCAGTATAGATATAGGGCGGGCGAATCACTTCTCCAGCCTCAGCAGATGGAGCAAAGTTAACCCCGGAGGAGGCTCCGGACTAGGAGACCTCCCGGCATCAAACAGAGTTCGTCCTCAGCTCATATGCAGGTATGAAAATAGGTTACCACGGGCAAAACAAAGTCTCTTTCTCTCAGTGGTATTTGTTAGTCAATATTAGGGCGGAAGATAAAACCCTCGGGCTGCTGCAACATGCAGATCAGTGCAATGTTGTGGCACTGTATCGGTTCCAGAAGCGATAGATTTAGCTGAGCAAGCCACCCTGGGTCTAAGGGTTTTGGGCGCGAGAATTTCGCCAACAGCTTGCAGTGGAGGTAATGCTGAGCAGGTGTTTCACCGTACCATACACCTGAGCTCCTCCTCCGGAACCTAGCTGCAGTGGAGGTAATGCTGAGCAGGTGTTTCACCTGACCATACACCTGAGCTCCTCCTCCGGAACCTACCAAATTAATGCAATTTTAAACAACTTTCTAATATGCTTTTAGCATACATTTGCTTTTTTCTGTTTGTATTCTGGTTAGCCAGCAAAAAGAGGCATATCTGTGTAGCCACTAATTACCAGCTAGGCCCCAGTAGTACATTGTTTATCTGGGCTGTCTTTAACTATATGTTTAAACCCTTTGTAGGAGTTAAACACATAGGGCTTCATTTATCAAGCTGTGGATACAGCTTTGGAGCACCTTTGGTTCCGGCTCACATGAAC
>CAJPDP010515852.1:0-10130 GCA_905336975.1 Bombina variegata variegata
TATTTGAAATGCAAGAATCTAAGTTTAGATGCCGGCCCATTTTGGTGAACAACCTGGGTTGTCCTTGCTGATTGGTGGAAAAAATCCATCCACCAATCAAAAAGTGCTGTCCAGAGTTCTTAACCCAAAAAAGCTTAGATGGTTTTTATTTCAAATAAAGATAGAAAGAGGAAGAAGAAAAATTGATAATAGGAGTAAATTAGAAAATTGCTTAAAATTGCATGCTCTATCTGAATCACAAAAGAAAAAAATTGTGTTCAGTGTCCCTTTAAATCTGGGGCCTAATTAGTAGTGAATTAGAATAAGTGAGGCAATGATAACCAAAAAAATATTTAATATTTCATATTTATTTTTTCTAGTGCTTCTGGACATAACATGACATCAAGTGGAACTCATGGTACGTTATACAAAAACACAAATTTTACAAAGTGATTGTATTATAATAGGCACTAATGTTCTATGGAGAGAAACCAGGAGCGGGCCTGTTCTGTGGTATTATATATGTACTGAAAAAAAGCAACAAGTGTTTTGGTTCTGTAGAATCTGTAGAATCGTTTGGATTCCATTAAATATAGATGTGAAAACTGCACAAATAAAAATATAGCAGCCAGACGCAGTGTTGTATTTGGTGCAAATTGGTGCTGAAATAGCAAGGACAAAATACGTACTGCATAGTTTAAGTTACCGCTACACTGTTGTGATTGACACATTTTTGTGCCGACATGGATAATACAGTGATTTTTCAAATATGGTGTTTTGTGAATCATTTAAATGTTGCACCATTTTGGCCCTTGGTAAATATGACGCAATGAATTCTGATTAAATTGCTGATTTTTGTTTTCATTATTTTGTAGGTTCCAGTTCTTGTGCAGTTCATCATTCTACTGAAACTGTCAATGAAACACAAAAATGTTAAGAACATCCTTGGGCCTCTGCATTTAAAGCTCCATCAGAAGAATCCTTTGCCTCTAACAACCCCAGAAAATGAAGTTATTCTGTAAAAGTAAAATGGAGTCGTAAGACCCAGTTCTCTAATTTCTTACATTTCTTTAGCATTTCTTCTTTAAAATAAAAAAAAGGGTAAATAGTATGTGATAAGTCCAACAGTTTGAATAAAATAAGATGAGACTGTGTTGTTACTAAAATATAAATCTGTAAAGTTGGAAATATTCTATACCCCCATAAATACAAGGAAAACATTTCACAGGATAGAAATCAGTATTGCTTATTAAAAAAAGTTCATTGAAACATAGCAAATATATCATGTATTTTGTGTAAAAAAATTGTCATTAGAAATATACGTATTAATGCGCTGGTATGTTTTTAAAGGTGTAGAATACAGTGCCCTCCGGCTATTTGTGTAGAAAGAGTCTTGACTGCTTTTTCTAATCATTACTGGATGATAACACTGTGCAGGTTCCTATTGGATGATAGTTATTTTACTATTTCTAAAATATTTAATAAATTAATTAATGGTCAATCAAAATAGTAGGTTTCACTGACTGTGATGACAAGCATGTTACTCATATTTAAACTGTTGCGATTTTTAAATGATATTATGTATACTGTTGTGTATCCCCACAAATGATGGTTTTGGACTGTAAAGTCATCTTTTCTGTTCTTTTATGATTACTTAATGTAAACATATTATATTTAATAAAATCTTTCTTTTCTCATGCAAACTGTTTGTATATTCAGTCATTATAGCAAAACCAAGATTTGCCATATTTTGTTGTTAACAACTTGGCTCGTATGTTTGACTGTAACTCTTCACACCAATGCGTTGTTGACTTCTCCAGCAGTTAGCGTGCTTTTGTTGCAAGGGGGGTTGCTGGGGAAGGGGGTAGAATTATAAGAATTATAGCCGTGAACCTTAAAGTGTAACCTCCACGTCTGCCTTAAAAATACATTAATCAAAAAAAATGTAATTCACCAAAAATGTAATTATGCAAGGAAATAACACAGATGAAACATCATTGTCCCATTGTTGTAATATACATTGATTTTATTATAAACCTAATGAGTCCTTTATGAGCCAATCTTGTATTTTCTGAACAATTGTTGCTTTTCATGCAACCATGTGGGGGAGGATCATTGCCGTGTTTATCACATATCACCACCCGTAGCATACAAATCAATGAAAGAGAGCAGTGACACCCTTAAGAAGACCCTCTTCTTATACAGGATCAGCACATGTGGCTCTTAGCACCCAATGAATTTACACAACCTACAAAAGGATTTCATCCTAAGGAATCTCCTCCCTAATGTCCTTAAAGGGACAGTATACACCAGTTTTCATTTAGCTGCATGTAATATACACTACTATAAAGAATAATATGCACAGATACTGATATAAAAATCCAGTATAAAACCATTTAAAAACTTACTTAGAAGCTCCCAGTTTAGCTATGTTGAAAAGGTTAGGCTAGGACACACACTGAAAGTGGTTCTATAGCAAAAAGAGCAGACTCCCCTTCCTCTGCATATGAAAATACTCTTTACACAAACAGGAGCAAGCTGGAGTAGGTATACATCAATATACATCTAAAACGTTGGGGCTTGGTTAGGAGTCTGAAAATCAGTGCAATGTTATTTTAAAAAATAAGCAAAACTATACATTTTTTTGGAGAAAAAAACCTGTATAGGTGATATAAATGGATCATCTACAAAACATTTATGCAAAGAAAAATCTAGTGTATAATGTCCCTTTAATATTAGATTTCCACCAAAGTGTATTTTTCTGATTTTAATCTCTGTTCTAACTATGGGGGCGATCAAAATCCTGTAGAAAACGTATCAAATAATTTATCTACAAAATTCCCCATATATATTAATGGATTTTTTTTGTAGAAAACCATTAGAAATGTTTTTTGTTAAGGATTTGATTGGCCATCTATGTCTTAAAGTTTTTTATTTTTATTTTAACTGAAGCCCAGATCAAAAAAATTCAACCCCTTTTGACCAAATATATTTAAAAGAAATGGCTTAAGAAATTCCTTACAGAGTTTCCTATAGAAGTCTTCATCACTGACTGTCTGTCATCCATTGGTAGCAAATCTTTAATTCACACAGATTTTAAGTATCACTGACTTGTGGTTCAAATGACAATCTTTTACAAAAACGTATATAAGGATTTTCAACAGAAAACACTATTAGATTTTATAGAGAGTTTTGTAAATAAATCATTTGATAATGTTTTATAAATAATTGTGATCTACCCCTTGTTCATTTACACAACCACACCTTGATATTGGCTACAACATGGTCAAATGGTCAAAATGTGCTTGTGGGGTGGTAGTAGAGATAATCTATACAGTAACATATGTATACATAAATTAGAAAAAAATAAATAGAAAATACAAAACCCCACATATAATATAAAAACATTTGTCATTTTAGGTGACATCAGAACTCTACTCACTAAAACAAATATATCAAATGGCATGGCCTAATGTATATTTGTGACATAATTATTTTTACATTGTAGTTTAAAATTATAATTTTATTTTTTTAATTTCATTATTATTTTTAATGTGTACATTACCATTTTACTTGTATTATGGAAGTAAGCTTTTTTTTCTTTGTCTTGTCATTATGATTTATAATTGTTACTTTCCTTATAATATTTACTTTCTGATTTCATAACAATTTTTTATTTGTATTTTAAAATAGTGATTTTTATCTTGTACCTTCGGTACTAATTGAAACTGCTTATTTTATTAAGCACTATATTGTGATGTATTGTCTCTCACAGATTGAAATGTAGAGAATACCTTAGAACTTAGGTAGAACTTAGGTAAAATGTTGCCTTTCCCAGGATCCTGTGAAGGACCTCATAGTAGTCACAGATCTTTTAAGATAATTGCCTGAGCAGAAATGTAAAAAAAATCTGGTCCTATGTCAATGTTGTTCAGGTCAATACTTGAGCATCTTATTTCTAAGAGAACATGAGATGTTTTCTACCTCGCACAGATTTAAGTAACCAATGTGTTTATTATAAACAATGTTCTCAGCCCCATTGTTCAGATAGTTGCAAGTTGGGGCTTAACTAGACTTTACTGGGCCCCTGGACAAAGGCTCTGATGGGGCCCCAAGTTTCTACAGTGCCCTTTCCCCTTTCTGACTGTTTGCAATAAGCAGAAGCTTAGCTGGCAGCCACATATGTGCAAGAGAAGCTGTTTCTGTGTGACTGTGAATTATCCATTCACCTTGGTTAGCCAAAGGATATGCACTTCCTGTACAAATATGCTGGCAGGTTTCCTGTACATCTACATTTTTGTGCCCATCTTGAAAACCCTGCCACCATATTTGTAAATGCAAATCCAAACACTTCTCTTACATTGTGAGCCCTGTTATTTGGGACATGGGGGCACAAAAGAGAGACTAGACAGGCATCAGTTGGAATCTGGGGGTCTCCACTCCCCTCTGTAGCAATACTACTATTTGTGCGGTCAGAAGGCCCCCCAGAGGTTTGGGCCATATCTCAATTCAGACCTTTGAGACCCCTTTAGTTATGCCCCTGGCTAAAAGTCATAATATTTTGTGGTTGGGCTTTTCCAAATAATTATCAAACCACGCTCTGAGTAGATTTGGACAAGCATTCAGCCATTTAACTATGACTAGCTCCTTCAATAACATGAAATTCAACCAATAAACTATATATACATTCAATAAGTGGTGCTGCTATTCTTTGGACTTTACACAGTTTTTTGGTATATACAGGACCCTAAATAGTGTGCACCCACAGAACCTTGTAAGTGCTGGACACCTACTTTGAAAATTCAACCAATGTCCCAAAGCCATAGATTATACTCCAGGATTTTCCTTGTCCTCTTGGAGGTTGTGATCTAAGAACATGGAATTGCATTCTATTGCTGAAAAATTCAATATGGAATCACTCCAATTAGGTATGGGCCTTATTTCTATATACACCTTCTTTGTGTCAATAGATCTAAAAGATGCATACTTTCAAATACTTATTAACTAATTCCATACTCACTTTTCCAAGTTTT
Source organism: Bombina variegata variegata (assembly GCA_905336975.1). Lineage (NCBI taxonomy): Eukaryota > Metazoa > Chordata > Amphibia > Anura > Bombinatoridae > Bombina > Bombina variegata. The sequence goes on from CAJPDP010515852.1 coordinate 5,013, forward strand.
CAATTAAGACATACCATTGTCAATTTCAAGTTCTGACTTATTTAGCTCCAATAACATTTACAAAGGTTTTAGTTCCTTTTCTGACACATAAGGGGGAGGGACGGGATTTCCCTTTCATAGAGAATTCCTATCTCTGCATGTGTCAAACACAATCTACCCTGATGGCCCTAATGTCCTTCTTCTGTTAGATCCTTTGTATATAGAATTAAACGTAGACTCCACCAAGTAAACAGGTTCTTTCAGGGTCAGTAGATCAAGATAATTTTGGGCAACAAAACAACATGTAGACATAACATATAGCAGTTTATTTCACAGCTTATTTAAATCTAGAAACAGATTACTTTAGTAGGCTAAAGGTTCTGTCAAGTGACCATTACACACGGAAGTGATTCTCTCCATAGAAATACCATTGGGGTTTCCAGAAGTCGAGCTCATGGCAGCCAGTAACAATCAACAAATTGCAGCAGAATTCAATTTCTCCATTCCATGGGAATCAATTCTCTCTTAGTGTAACTTATGCCTAATCTACGTCTTACCCCCAATTTAATTGATTCCATTTGTTTGCAATCCTATCTTATCGGTTAAGAAGGCCATGGTTTTCTTTTGTGCAGCAGAATACATTTGAACTTCCTATGATAATTCTGTTTTTTCAAGGTGTTCTTCACTATGATCCAGTATTTCATATAAATCTTCATCAACTGAACTTAGCAGCTGGTGAATGGGCTAGTTTCCAGCAGCTGAATATCGCTAAACCTCTTACTGAGATATTGTTGTAAGCCAGCCCAGGACACCTACAATAGAATTTGGGATGTAAGTTCTATCTGCACGAAACAGGACATTTGCTCTCCAGCAAAGACTCAGTTCTGTTACACTTAAAGTTGTAATATGTGAGCATGGTTCTTGGACAGACACACATCTGTCTATGGGGCTTGCATATACTTTTATGTTTTCTTATCACAGCTATTTATTAAATCTACAGTGCATTTGTATAGTGATTAATCTTGAACTTGTATTAAGATCATTATAAACCTTGTCTGGTAGTCCCCAAGCTACAACTTTGCATATTTATTGGCACTGGAACTCCCCCAGTCATGATGATATTTGACAGAGTTTGCTGAGCCAAAATTGGTCTTCATGCTTTTCTAGACACATTGTGGTATGTCTAACACACACTCATAAAACTAGTGTTTGGTACAGTCCAATTTTTTGCTACATTTTTGACTAAAGACACACTTTGGTATGGGACAGAAAAATGGTTTTGAGCACACAAGCAAATCTTTAAAAAAGGGATTATATTTTGTTATTTTTGGAGCTCTTGTTGTTTCTGCTCTTTATGTCCTTCCCTTATCTATCTACCCCAAGCCCTTATGAATAAGCCCAGACCTCTTCTCTTCTAGAGGACTATCCAACTTTGGTCCTTATAATTTTTCTACCAATGAAGCAAAGCATTTATAGAGAAGATAGCCCCTTAGCCCCTGCCTTGTATATTCTGATACAGCCACATATCACACCAGGCAATCACATATTATTATTATTATATTGTATAGTGTGTGTAATGTACATGTGTTTATGTTAAAAACAAAAACAAATTAAATGAAGTGTGCATTGATAATGTGTGACAAAAAATATCAATATAAGTTTCCTACTGGCAAACTGAAATGTATAATAAAATATTTTAAGCACCAGCTCCTTCTCTGTGTGTTCCTTTGCTGACTTTACCAGCAAAGGTCGAATTTAATTTATAAGCCTTATCTTACACAGAATTAAACAGTTTGTGGTGAGGGAGTGTCATTCTTGTGATAGCATAATTACTAGAATGGACAAAGAGTAAAGATATCTCTATAGAGTTAACACATAAAAAGGTAATTCAAATACCTTACCTTATCAGGATTGCACATGATTACATCTGACCCTGTTTTGCTCCATATTATCAAGTAGCTGAATGGTTTATTTAACCACTTAAAGACGGCAACATACCTTGCATAAAAGCCATCGCAAGGGGTTCCAGGGCTGTTGGAGCACTGGTCTCAGAGTTACAGGCAAGGCAGAGACACATGCTGGTCGAGCCCACTACAAACTGCTAGCATACGTGGTACATTGTCCCTCATTAAGGGGTTAAACTGACTTCTTGTCGCTGTGACCTATTAAAACCACACGCATTGCCATTTATATATCCAATCCTTTATACAAACATCATCATATGTAATCTCTTACTGATTCATTTATCATTCCAATTTCCAACCAATTGTTTCTAAAATACCTTTGGGTATTTTTTTCATTTAGAGGCAAATCTTAGGAATAACCTTTTATAATATAAGGCAAATACAAATATAATACACAAAACAAAATAATAAATATTAAATATAAATAACAATAATACCATTGTTATTCACTTAGGATTGGAATAACCTGTATATGGCCCCCTAAAACAGTAAATTAAATAAAAAACATATTTGATTTCCAGGAGTACTCAGGTCATACGTAAGGGGTACCCCTGAGCTTGCCTTAGAATAAAAAAAAAAAAAAAATACACTGTGTATAGAAAGAGCCTGAAGGAAAAGGGATAGGAGAGTGTATTGGTAATTGATTCGGTAGCTGCCTGCAGCTAGCAGGCGGGTGGAGCTAGAGAGCCAGCCAGTGCAGGCAGTAGGATTCAATCATACAAACACAGAATCAGAGCCCTCCAGTGGCTCAAGAGAATAAGCAAATGGCCAGAGACTGGAGGCTGCAGGATTGGTTTTGGGTGAGCTCTGACACAAACCTTGTCTTGTTTGATTTTTTTTCTGAGAGTCAATAAAGTTGTAGAAACTGTTCCAACTCCCTTTGAATCATATAGTATGCATTTTTTCTTACATGTGCACAAACAAGCATTTCATGTTAGTTTCCATTTCAATTTAAATAAATGGCACCTGGACACATAATAATCAGGAAGAGGCCTTTGACACCTGGGAAGAAGGTAGACCCCTTGTTGGTATTTAAATGAGGGCATGGAAGAGGCTTCATCTCAGTTGTTTCTGGAGCAGCTTAATTATCCCTCCTGCGCTCCTATTTTTGTTTTTTTTGTCTTAGGTGATTTTCTCACGACTGGTAGGGTGCCTTCCTTCTGCAACATAATTAAGGCCAGTTATGGTGTTGGGTTAGCCTCCCCTTGGGGTGGGAGAGAAAGTGAAGTAGCTTCTTAGGCATGGGGTTCCTTGGAGTGGTATATAATATAAATGTTATCAGACTTAGGGCTCTTTTCCTTTGAGCCGCAATAGGATTTTCGCAAAGTCGTTTAAAAAAAAAACAAAAAAAAACTGCTGTTGAAAGCCATTATAGACAGTTTCCGACGGCGCATTTTTCATCATTGCCGGCAGCTGGGCTCCGAAAAAAAATTAAGCTGAAAAGTGCAAGTTTACACAAGGTTTCCATTGAAAGCACAAACAGTTAAAACACTGTCTGAAGATAAGGTCTCAAACATTACAGCATGCTCAACTACCTAGTAAAACACCTGTAAAAGAGGAAAAATAAACTTTTTGAGGCCTCTTTTCCATTGAGATATTCAAGTTTACTAGCAATGCAAGTGTTTCATTTTATACATTTACTGTTATTTGTAATATTTATTGCTGGACCAGGTATAGGACTAGTTGGAGTTATGTTCCTATTTAAATATTAATATCTATTTTCATCTAAAAATATAAACAAGCACATATGTCCATAATTCAAACTAGGCCTATGCCTAGGGCAGCACTAAATATTACATATATCAATCAATTTAAAAATGTCATTAAATAAAACATTTTTTTATTTCATTTTATTTTTTAAAGAATTCAATGTATCTTTGTTTTTTTTTTCTCTCTAGAGGTGATCACAGATAAGGAGTGCACATGTTAAAAGTAAATTTTTTAGTGTAAGGTCGGGTTACCATAGCAACACACTTGTTTATGATGTGATTTTCGAGAAATCTGATTTCGGATGGAAGCGCTAACACAATGTTAACTTACACCTACAGGAAATGAGCAACTGCACGCATTGCTTAATATGGTGCTAAAGTGGAGCTGTAAACTACTTTTAGCTGCCGGCTGCTTCTGTAGCTTATGGCTAATTTGTTACCGACTAAATGGAAACAAGCCATTAGTATTTTGCTATATCCAGGCGAATTATTGGGTATGGCCTGGCCAAAGGAAAGGGGGTTTCTTCTGAAAAATTGACTAGCACTGCTTGTTATTGAGTTTAATATATCACATGGTGCTTGTTTTTAGAGTGAATATGGTAATATTTATATTTTGTAATGTTTTGAATTTAATAAACAGGCTATGGCCAGACTACTACCAAATAAAGGTGTTTTAGTGTTATTTATTTGGGATCGATGGGTTTGCTGGGATCCGGGGAACCTGAGGGCTCGGCAGGTCAAGCTTTTACTAAACCTATATAAAATTTATATTTAATTGATGATCTTTTATATCCATGGCCTACACGCACCAAACTCTTAAATAAACTGTGGTCCTCAAGGACTAACATTATAACAGCAATTCATTAGATCATCTAAAATTCACCAATCAGGATGCGAAAACCCTTGCAGAAGCTTGCAAGCAAGGGATGCCCTCAGGGAACTCTCTAAAAAAAAGATGCCCCTGTGAGTTGTGAGATGCCACAATCAGATCACCAGGTTACAGGTGTTCTAAAATAATCCAAAAACTAAGGTTAATAATTAGAGCAAATAACCACATCTAAAGGGAGTATATTGCAGGGTAGACTTTCACTGCGCATTTAAAACAGGTTAAAAATATGTTATGCTTTTGTGGCTTACTTAAAGGGACAAGGTGTATGCTGTATATGAATTATAAAAGAAAAAATGTGGGTTTCATGTCCCTTTAAAGGACTTTAATAGTCTATTGACCCTGCACTACTATGTGTTTAACCCCTGCAAAGGGGTTAAACATGCAGTAGAAATACCGCCTGAGACCCGCAGAGCAGAAACCGCTGTTGATTCAATCAGCAGCGCTAGTTACACATCTGAGTCATGCGGCTAGAACTGCTAATTGGGTAAAGGAGATTGAGGGTTAAACATTGCCGCTTGGGTAAAAAAGTTTGGGGGTTAAACAATGCAGGGTCGATAGTCTTAAAATGACATCCTCT